>MU747937.1:116755-146594 GCA_026770625.1 Nicotiana glauca
TACCACACAATTCTGTCTCATCGACATCTTGTTGATTTGTTAGTTGGTCAAAAGGGCGCATGTTAAATATGTTCATATGAAATGAAGGATCATTTGTTTCCTCAACAAATGTCTTTTGAGTAAATGTTAGCCTCAGGTGGTGTGTCGTAGTCCTCAACTTCAGATTATTTGGCCCAACGACAAAGTAGTTCATATGATATAAGCGAAGTTCATGTATCTTGTTCCTAAAAACTTGAGAACATACTTTCCGATTGAAGCATGTATACGATCACCCTACAAAATCAGATTCATTATTAGGACGCAATTATAAGCTCGTATAAAGCGGAGATCACTGCCTAAAATTATCCTACCTTTTCATATGAAAAAGGAGAACGCTATATAGAGAATTTAACAGTCATGCATGAAGGAACTATGGTTTGGATCAGAATTTCATTATCTGAACATGACATTTAGGATAATTTTAGAAAATCATAATTTAAAATTTTCTATACAGCAAATAAGTGAAACCCATGCATCTGAAAGTTATAAATATAAGTTTTATGAACAATCAATAAGAACCAAAATGCTACAACAGTTATGCTAACATCATAAAAAAATAGTCGACAATTAGGAGGCTGCCACAAAAAAGATGAACGTAGCAACATCAACTTCAACAACTTTGTCATAATGCTGGATTAATGTGAGTTATATGCGATTGGTATAGTTGCCCAAGTGCTCGTTATTATATAGAATGCGACAACATTACTAAGTTTGGAAGTATGACAAAGTTTGATATGTTACCTTAGAATCATGTAAAACCAATTCAATTGAATATGGTATTTCTGGCTTAAAGCGATCCCGCATTACCCACATTCGAATGACTCTAACTTTAAGGTTCCATTGCATTGAGTTGCCTGAAATTTGCTTGATATCATGAATTTGGGTCGCCATATTTGCAAAGTAAATTAATCAGAATGGTATATTGAGCAGATAAAATATGAGGTTGAAAAGGTTCTGAAAATGTAAAGCACATAAATCCGATATATATAGATGTGCAGATAAAAAATGGTTTTTTGAATTGGAAGCCCACGTTTGGGAGGTAAATAAATGGTGGGATAATGGCTACGTTTTTGGAAGCCCACATCCGGATTATCCCTTAAGGCAAAACGTGGGAGTTGCGGTTGTATGCATATCGTGGGAAACAGTTTTTTACTGTATTTTGGGAGTAAAGTTGGAAGCCCACGTTTGGGAGTAAAGTGGGAAGCCAACGGTTAGGATCCTACTTGGAAGCACAAGTTTTGGATTTTCTGTATTTGGTAATTATTAGTTTTAAAACTTTTTTTAAGACATAATAAAAGTCGACGGTTGGGATCATTTTTGGAAGCAGACGTTTTGGATTTTTTTTATTTGGTAATTATTAGTTTTAAATCTTTTTTTTAGACATAATAATATTTTCAAATTCCAAAACTTTTGGAGCTTTGTCCTAAAAGAGTTCCACTTGGCTAATTGTTGTTGTGCCACTTGGCACAATAATATGGCTTTGCTTCTCCTATTCTATATAGATAGATTTAGGAAACTTTCCTAAAACGTGATGATTCTTATTTCTGTCAACATCAAGTATAAGTGATTTATTTTTAATTAGGATTTATTTCTAAAATATTTCACACGATTAATATAATTTAATCTGTTACTATAACAAATTATTGGTTATTTATTCTAGATTTCTGTTTTTATCAAATAAAAATTACTGATTATTTTCAATTCAATTATAAGTGATTTATTTTTAACTTGGATTTAAGTAATACAATTAGGATTTATTTCTAAAATACTTCACACGATTAATATAATTTAATGTGTTACTATAACAAATTACTTGTTATTTATTCTAGATTTCTATTCTTATTACTGATGATTACCCTTCTAATAATATCAGTGCATATTACTATAACAAATGACTTGGCAGTTGACTGAGGACAAACCAGAATATCCGCAAAAGTAATTCTATGACTACTTGCCAACCATAGTACTAGAGCAATTTTCACCGAAGCAAGTACATTAATAAAGACCACAAGTAAAAGTTTACAATTACATGATAGAAGGATAAAACCCTCTTTCAGACCCTGTAAGACAACAAAATACGTTCATAAAATCAACACATATACAAGTAGCATCCTCAAAGTTTAAGCTAACAAAGTTAGTAGTCTCTGTTTCATCTTTTTTGATGAATTTTCAACTTCTTCAATCTTCCATTTCGTCGTCTTCAATTTCTTCAATCCTCATCTTCTTGACTGCTTGGACAGCATCACTCCTGGGACCATTAGGAAGCTGAATCAATATATCCGATTTTTGCCCGGTGGCAGCATTCACAAGCCCTCCATTCTTCTCCACCCTGTAGGTTAGGTATTTCCCGCCGACACCAGCATCTATGTAAACCGTTGAGTTTTCATCAATCTCCTCCTTCACAAGCATCTTAGATAGCTCGGTCACCACCTTCCTCTCCAACCATCTCCTAATAGGTCTTGCACCATAAACCTGAATGCCATGATCACCACAATAAGTACAAGTTCGCAAAATAATCCTAAAATATTGGACTAGATTACAAGATATAATACTTACCGGGTCATAACTCTCTGAGAGTATGACATCTAGAGCTGCCTCAGTAACACCCAATGCAATACCCCTCTCAGCCAGCCGTAGTGCAACGTCTTTCATCTGGTAGCGGCATACTTGCCTCAACTGCTCGTGGGACAGGGGATCAAACACTACAATCTCATCCAGCCGATTCAGGAGCTCGGGCTTAAACTGCTTTCGCACCTATAACAAAGCATACACACATGTAAACAGTTGTCCTTCTAGCAAATAAGGTAAACTATTTCACTGTATTGCTCCAGTTTTATCAGCAAAGGGGACAATAAGTTAAAGAGTTACTAGTTTGAGACTATTTACCTCCTGCATGACCATTTCACGAGTCGTCTCCATGGTACATTTGCCCATTAATCCAGACAACAGATACTCTGCTCCCAAGTTTGAAGTCATAATAATCACGGTGTTGGTGAAATCAACTGTGCGGCCCTGACCATCTGTTAACCTTCCATCATCCAAAACTTGAAGCAATGTATTAAACACTGTAGGATGAGCTTTCTCAACTTCATCAAAGAGCACAACAGTGTAAGGCCGCCTCCTAACAGCTTCAGTAAGTTGTCCTCCCTCATCGTGCCCAACATAACTGCAGATGTGGAACACATGAGAATCTGTTATTGATACTGTAATGATATGACATTAAAAGAAAAGAATTAGATTCAAACTTACCCTGGTGGAGCACCAATCAGCCGCGCAACAGAGTGTTGTTCCATGTACTCGGACATGTCTATTCTGATCATCAGTTTATCATCATCAAAGAGCTGCTCTGCAAGAGCTTTAGCGAGCTCCGTCTTTCCAACACCAGTTGGCCCCAAGAAAAGGAATGAACCAGTTGGTTGTTGTGGCCTTCCTAAACCAGCTCTAGACCTTAACACAGCTTCAGCAACAGCTCTAACTGCATGATCTTGCCCGACCACTCTTTGGTGCAACCTATCGCCAAGACCAATCAGTTTCTCTTTCTCATTCTGCCCAAGCCTTGAGACCGGAATACCAGTCCAGCGACTCACAACTTCTGCAATCTGATCAGGACCCACAGTCTCTGTTAGCATTGTACTCTCAGGTGAGGTACTCTCAAGATTTGCTATCGCAGTTTCCACTTCTTGAATTGCCCCATATCTCAGATCTGCTGCCCTCGCCAGATCATATCTCCTTTCAGCTTCTTGTAAAGCATAAATGAGCTCATCGCGCTTTTGCTTGAGCCTGCGAAGCTCATCTATCCTTTCCTTCTCTTTTTTGTACCTCATCATCAAGGGCTGGAGTTTGTCTCTCAAATCATCAAGTTCTTTCCTCACCTGGACCAGCGTCAATATAATTCGAGTCAGTACTATTCTTAACATATCTCCTAGAAAATAGAGCAATTACCAGTAAAAGCATTAGTAAAGCACATAATACTTACTTCTACGAGACGTGCTTTGCTAGCTTTGTCTTTTTCCTTCTCGAGAGCGTGAAGTTCAACTTCTAGCTGAATTCTCTTCCTTTCGAGATTGTCAATTTCCTCAGGTTGACTATCAAGCTGAACTCTAACATTTGCACAAGCTTCATCAACTAGGTCAATAGCCTTATCTGGCAAATGTCTACCTGAAAATACAAAGAGGTTAGTGATTTTTGCACCTGGAATGTGCAGCAAGGACAGTATACATGCCAAACTGCCAAAATTTATCTGGCTGACTGCTTAATTTGTCACAACACAGACATAAAAAGCATTTTGCAAAAACTGAAAAGTGGAAAACGAGCTACAGTTTTGATTTGAGAAATTTTTAATTATCCTCAAGAAGTTTTAGTACACTTCTGGCAATCATATAAGTCCGAATCCACCATTACCCAGATGGGGAGCAGCTTGTAACACAAAAACAACTCATACAGTTGTAAAGGTCCAGAAGGAAGTGCAGACAATGATATGCTAATCAAGTCTCACGCCTTACCTGCTTAAATGAATCAAAATTCTGGCAACTGCTTCAAGAAGTTATTTTAGTACCAGACAAATATACATCTATAGCTCGACACCATAACATTTTAGGATAAGATTCACCCTTCATTCGCTAGACCGAATCTAAAACCCATTCTGATCTATAGAATTAATGAAATGCACGAGGAATAAGTAGTGCATATATATATGTATGCTTAGTGATTGACGGAGAAAGACATCAAAACAAGGTGCTATGTAAAAATAGCAAAAGTATAGATACCTGTAATGTACCGAGATGAGAGCTGGGCAGCCACTACAAGAGCTCTGTCCTGAATTTTGACACCATGATGCCCTTCATACCTCTCCTTCAACCCTCGGAGAATACTAATAGTGTCAGTAACACTAGGCTCAGCCACATACACCTGCTGGAAACGCCTCTCGAATGCAGCATCCTTCTCAACATACTTCCTGTACTCCTCAAGCGTAGTTGCACCAATGCACCGTAATTGACCTCTGGCTAGCATTGGCTTAAACAGATTAGCAGCATCCATAGACCCTTCTGTCCGACCAGCACCGAGGACTAAATGTATCTCGTCAATGAAAAGTATCACTTTCCCTTCTGCTTCTTCAACTTCTTTCAGCACAGCCTTCAGCCTCTCTTCAAACTCACCTCTGTACTTAGCTCCAGCAACTAGCGCTCCCATATCCAATGCTATAAGCCTAACATCAGCTAAATTACTTGGAACATCACCACGTACAATCCTCTGTGCTAGCCCTTCAACAACTGCTGTTTTACCCACACCAGGCTCTCCAATAAGAACCGGGTTGTTCTTTGTCCTCCTTGATAAAATCCGAACGACTCTTCTAATTTCTTCATCCCTACCAATCACGGGATCAAGCTTTCCTGCTTGTTCCACAAGATCACGGCCATAAGTCTTGAGTGCTTGGAATGTGGTATCCCCTGAAGCACTTTCCACTTTTCTTCCTTCCTTTCCTCTAAGTTTCTCTACCTCTGATTTCACTCTTGATGCACTCACTCCAGCTTCTTTCAAAAGATCTCCAATTTGGGAGTCTTCTAGCAGTCCTAAAATCAATTGATCCACTGCTAAATGGCTGTCACCACAAGACTTCTGCGACGATTGTGCTCGTCGTAACACCTTGATAAGGGAAGTGCTAGGTGGGATTTCGTCAGGAGTCGATGTCTGAGAAGGTAGCTTCTTCATCGCTTGATTCAATACCCGCTCCACTGAATTAGCTACTTCTTCATTCCCACCAGCATTGACAGTCGCTTGTCGAAAAATACCATTGTGATCAGATATTAAGGCCACAGCCATATGCAGAGGCGTAAATTGAGCATGCCCTGCGGATAGTGCTAGCTCGTGTGCCCCAGCAAGGGCCTCGTTAGTCTTGTGGGTGAATTTTTCAGGATTCATAATGAGTCACCTATAGACAATCTGCAACAAAAGCACACACATTCCAAATAATCGGTTAAGTAATACTCCTATTTTCCACATTAAGTGCACTGTACACCATAAGATCACTTAAGATGGAAAACTAGCTAGAATAGCAAAATTACAGTTCTAGATGTAACTACTGCAAATCCGCACGAGAATAATAATCGAGTTAATCAACAATCGATTCCCTCGATATACATATCCAATAAAAAGAGTCTAAAAGACATGGGGGGAAGGATCACTAATTATTTGAACTTTCTGTAACTTATCAAACAAGTAATGCAAAATAACCCAAAAAGGGCAGAACGTATTCAATTAAATCATACATCCGATAACAACTAGTTTGTGATTTAAGGCGTGGTTAAAACATGACTGATTGAATTATCAACTGGAACACGCATCAAGAAGTGAATTCAATCAAACACATGCAATCCGAAACAATACCCGCAGCGGCAATACAGGCGAATCAACAAATATTACAGCACGAGAAAGAAAATGCAGAATATGGAAATGAAACAGAGATAACCAATAATCAAATGCCAGACATGCAAGTGAAGCAAGCATACCTTACGGCAACAAACGAATAGTAAACCAGAAAATTTGCAATTCCTTCAATGTGATTCGGCGAAATTCGAGTGTTTGGTGTCGATTTTGTACGTTTCAGGGAGATTTCACAAGTAATTCTTTGAGTTCCAAGAAGAGTGGAGAGCGGGAGAGGTCCTTTTGTTAAGTAAGAGCGAAGAGCCGGGAAAGTTCGATGGTGAGCCCGGAAACTACTAGATTGTTCTTCTCTGGAAATGCGACGTGGATATGGAGGAGTAAAGTGTGGGCCTAGTTTTATTGTGTCTCTGGTTTTTACTGGATTGACCGAGATATGTCAGTTCACCACCCTCATTTTAGCATATTTCACTATCAGTCTCGTTCTGTAATAAGATAGTTTTCTTTTCATTTTAATATTTCTTTCGGGGCTGTCTCAATAAGTTTTGGTGGTCTAAAACAAAATTTTAATGTGATGCCCTTTTAAAAAAATTATATATTTTTTTAGTTGAAGTAGATTTTTCTAGTTTTTTGAGAATAAAATTACTTAAATTTTTTCGCATAAATCATTTAATCTCTCATGTGCACTATGATCTTAAGTAATAGAACATGATTCAAGAAGTTGATAACTTTGTATTAAAAGAAATTTTTTGATGTTTCAATATACTTGTTGCAGTGATGAAAACTCCTGGGGAAAGAAATAGAGTTTAAAAGTTTATTATATATTTTCTAATGATTAATATAATCCTTTTTTTTTATATAAAATATTTTACTTTTCTACTTTAAAATACTTAATATTTTCTTCAAAAGATTTGGGACCTCACGAGAAGAGTTGTGGTGAGATGGATAGCATATCTCCTTCTTTAATCGAAAGTATTCGGTTTCAGTATTTGGAACGAAAAAAATACCTTATAAGGAACAGTTTCCACTTTAATGGAACTTACACGCTACGACTTTGAATTAATCAGTGTCCCAAATTAAATATCGGACATCAAATAAGAATTGGGAAACAAATATTAGGACCCCCAAAATTACGGGGCCTAAAACCACCGTTTTAGTGGCTTTACCCTCTGGCCGCCCTTGATTCTTTTAGTCATTGCTCTCGTATTCACACTAAATGGTCTATCTATATTTGGAGTTAGGTTTAAAATAGTCCCTTAAATATACCGTTAAGCAATTTTAATCCTTTAATTTTGCAAATATTTAACGATATTCTAGTTGTTAGATTTAAAGAAAATTATGAAAAATAATTAAAAGTAACTAGCATTTAGAGGTGCATTCTTTGATTTCTATTATTTTGTTTTAGTATTTTACACAATTTTTTTGAGAAGCAATTTCTGTTATTTTTTATTTGTTTTTGTGTCTTGGTCATCTTATGATTGATAGCTTCTTCCTAGTGTTTCTAGTTAAATCTTCTTTCTTCTACAAATCAATTAAATTTAAGAACTAATGTTTATGAAATATTATAAAAATCATGTCACGACTCTAAACCCAGACCCGGTTGTGATGACGCTTCACGTGAAGACAAGGCTAGCCGACACACACCCCATTCATTTTAAGCCATTAAAATATAAGTTAAGTCTTTAACATAATAATAATCCCAAATAAAGGTGAATCATACAATTTGCGGAATAGACATAACCCGACATCGGAGTGTCACCAGTCATGAGCATTTACTAACCGATTAATAACAGGAAGAGTCTACATAGGCTATTACAGAACTAAAACAAGAGAAAAATAAGATAGAGGGAGAAGTACTGGGCTGCGAACGCCGAGCTGCTACCTAGTGAATCTCCGAAATCTGCTGGAAGCTCTCAACCTTCGCAAGCAGGACCTGAAGCGCCTGAATCTGCACACGGGGTGCAGCGAGTAGAGTGAGCACTCCAACTCAGTGAGTAATAATAATAAATGAGGAATGAGTGATAAGAAATCACGTAAAGGCACATCAACATGCTATAAAGAAGCAGTATAAAGCCACTAAAAGCAATAAAACAGTGAAAACATGTAAAGTCACCTTAGTTCAGTGTAAGCTTCTTTAAAATACCTTTTTAATAGTTAAGCAAGTAAATGACAGGCAGTTAAAAAAGATAAACATATAAAGAACCGCCCCTCGAGCACAATACCAACAGAATCAACCCCTCGGGCAACACATGGAACAATACCAGCCCTTCGGGCTATATCTCATATCACAATGGGTACATGCGCTCATTGGGGGTGTGCAGTTCTGGGAGGGGTCACTTACGGCCTAAGCACAATATCAAGCCATCTCGTGGCATAATCAACATGCTCTCAACCTCATATCAAGCCACCTCGTGGCGTACAACTCAGGCCCTCGTCCTCGTAATCAAAATCAGTGTATCTTCACAATACATGCCCACGGCCTTACTCAGTCAGAATCTCATAAGTCACTCGAGCAACAGTAAAACATGATGCTCAGCCCAAATTATCATTTAAAATATCATTTGATATATTAAAATAGAGTAAACATGGCTGAGTTGTGAAAACAGTGAAATATAACATGACTAAGTACAAGTATAAAATCAAAACAGTAAGAAAATATCAGTAAAAATCCCCTAAAGGTCCAAATAGTTAGTACGAGGCCCAAATATGGCATTTGCCCAAAACATGATGATAGCAAACAGTTTTTAATCAAATACGCAATAAAACAGTCATTCGGGACGGACTAAGTCACATTCCCCAATGGTGCATGATCGCAACCAACTCCACACTACTACAAAGTAGGCAGAGATGGTCACAATAGCTTTTACCCGCTATGAGGATCGGGATCGAATTCCTCAGAGAGCTAGAAATTGGAGCTGGGTATCTGTCTAGACTAGAATCGTGTAATTGTTCCAAATGTCACTTCCAATATTTTTGGGTTTTCAATTTTAAACTACTATAATCAAACTACTAATTGAAACTAGATTATGCTACGAGATAATTGCTAAAGTTGTATCTAGTGGTTTAAAGTACACTAGGATAGTGACTTTCACCTAGGTGGCTAATTGACGGGTAATTTCTTCTAAGGCTCGATTGACATAATTGGGGAAATATGTATAACCGTTGCACAATTTTATCCACTCTCATACCTCTCGGTAGAGAGAGTGATTTTGCCCAATTGACTCTCTCGAGACCAAATGGGTAGGCAAATTAGCTTAAGCAACTAGGGTTCAAGTCGGGTAATTACTCTCTCGAGGTTTAACCCTTTAATTGGGACTATCAATTCTCTTGAGTCCATCCCAATTCCTTGTTGGGTCAATTTTGGAGACTTAGGCTCTCTCTCTCAAGAAGAGCCAAATTAACTTAGCACAAACTAGTGTTTGCAATCACTAATTCATAAATTAAACCATAAAATTGACCCAAATACAAACACCCATAGTCAATCTAACCTTAAATCACAACACCCATCAATTACCCACACTAGAGTTGAGCCACAACCCTAGCTAATGGGTTTAGCTACTCATGCTTGAACAAGAAAATAGAGAAATAGATGAAGAAGAAGACATATTAATTAAACACTAAAGTAAATACAAGAGAATCTATTGTTGAAACTAAGTAAAGTGCCCAAAGTGGCTACAAAATGGGTCTCACGAGCGCAACTCAAAGTCTGGAATTAACTGATACCCTAAAAATGACAAAATATTCTATTTATACTAAGATGGAAAAATTGGACTAAAATGGCCCTGCGGGGTCAGTGCGGGCCGCACAAATGGACTGCGGCCGCACTAAGCTCTTGGACTTCAAATCTTGATTCTATATACTTGGGCTCCGCGGACTGCGCAGAATGGACTGCAGCCGCGGAGGTCTCTAATACGGTCCGGACAAATATGACCGCGGACCGCACAGCTTGAACCAAGGCAATTTTCACCTCTCTGAACTTCTCTTTCGCGGACCGCACATAATGGTAGTGCGGCCGCGGAGCCTTCACCGTGGACCGCACAATATGGAGTGCGGACGCGTTGTTTGAAGCCTTGATTTCCATATCTTTGAATCTACCTAGTGCGGACCGCACAGAATGGACTGCGGCCGCACTAGGTTTTATGCTTTGAATGATGCTCTCTGAATCTCCCTAGTGCGGACCGCATAAAGTGTAGTGCGGCCGCACTAGGCCTGTTTGTCCTGAGTTTGCCTCGTCTTTGGTACTTGTGCAGATTTTACTCCTTTTGAGCCAATCATTGATATTTCGTCACTTTGACGATCAAACCTGCAATCAAGCACAACTTATGAGCCTTTTGGGATTATTTTGTAAGAATTTATAATCAAAGCGTAAGCAAGAAGGAGCATAAAACACGTAAAAATCCCTAGTTATCAACTCCCCCAAACTTAAGCTTTTGCTTGTCATCAAGCAAACAAAATAAGACTCACCCCTTAAGGTAAAATTCAAGAATTTCCAGCTATCCTAAAGTAACCTCAACAAGCATCAATTGGGACTAACAATTAACCTCAATACGAATGCATCATTAACAACATTTAACCTTTGAAAAACTATGGATCAAGTGTGACACAAGAGCATCAAGAGTTGACTCATTACGTCAAAGAACTCTCTCAATTACTTTGGTCATTGTGGAATCCAAACTCACACATCTTCAACTCTCCCTAAGCAAACATCACCTTTTAGAATATTGACACACAAATCGAGGTTAATGGGAATTCACTCATCTCTCTCAAGAAAAGGTCACAAGTCCGGCTCTAGGTACCATATGCTTGCCCCTTATGTAAGTATCCACTAATGTAAGCTTCATTCAACTCAAGATCATATAGGGCTTTTGTGGAGTCACTATGAAGGCTTTTGGGTTAGGGTAGGACGTGTTTTTGTTCAAGTGGGTTCAATCTTCCCTTAAACGCTTCTTTTGATTCGTTTGGCACAACTCTCTTGACTCTTTGAGTTATTTAACTTCTTTCTAAGGGGTTAGAGAGATACATTGTCACTCTTTCTTATGCAATTCAAACCATTTCTCCTTTTTCAACTTTCCACACCTTTCTTTCTTTTGCTTTTCTTGAATCCTTTTTTTTATTCTTTCTCACATGTGAGCATTCTTTTTGTCTTGTGATTTTCTTTTTTTTTCATTGCCTTTCCTTTTCTTCATTTTTGTGCCTTATACCACTTTGTGGTCATCCTCGTCCCCCCCCCCCCCCCCNTAAGTATCCACTAATGTAAGCTTCATTCAACTCAAGATCATATAGGGCTTTTGTGGAGTCACTATGAAGGCTTTTGGGTTAGGGTAGGACGTGTTTTTGTTCAAGTGGGTTCAATCTTCCCTTAAACGCTTCTTTTGATTCGTTTGGCACAACTCTCTTGACTCTTTGAGTTATTTAACTTCTTTCTAAGGGGTTAGAGAGATACATTGTCACTCTTTCTTATGCAATTCAAACCATTTCTCCTTTTTCAACTTTCCACACCTTTCTTTCTTTTGCTTTTCTTGAATCCTTTTTTTTATTCTTTCTCACATGTGAGCATTCTTTTTGTCTTGTGATTTTCTTTTTTTTTCATTGCCTTTCCTTTTCTTCATTTTTGTGCCTTATACCACTTTGTGGTCATCCTCGTCCCCCCCCACCCCCCCAAAAAAAAAATTATACTTTTGCCATGTGCACAAGGACAAATCGGGTTCCAAGAGAGGGTATCTTTTAGAATGGGTATAGGCTTGTAACATGATTCTTGAAAGAAAAAGGTTTAAGGCTCAAAAGGGTTAACTAGGGATCATTTTATTGGTAGGCTATGGAATTGTTCAAACTATCATTTGGAACAAGGAGAGCCTATAATCACTTCTCAAGTCAAATTTCACTCAAGATTTTGCCTGAACAAACATTCAGGGCAAGTTCTAGACCATTGGCTTGGGACTTGGACTCGCAATTTGATTTCTCACCACACAGGCTAAAAGATTGCTAAAGACATAGAGTCGGGGGCCCAAAACGTCCTTAGATACGATTTGAGCATACAATGGTCCCGAAAAACCACTTGATGATTATCGGCCAACGCAAGAGTCTCAAGGCCACAACTTTCACCATCTTAAACACAACATTTTGTCTTTGACCATGGGATCAAAGGCAAATGTGCTAGGCCCAAGTGAAGCTTTGCTTAAGGTACCCTTAACTATAAACTACCGAAAACAAAAAAAATAAAAACGGACTCAAACCCTTAAGAAGGTTGTCACGCCATCTATCATTGGGAAGAGCCACCCGGGTCATACAATACTCCACCTTTGGAAAGAACTGTGGCATTAAGAAAACCAAAGGCTTATTAAAACATCCAACACAAAACAAAAGGCTACGAGCCTATATAAGAAGCTAAAAATGAAAAAAAATTACGAAAATAGAAAATAGAATGAATATGTACAATAGGGGAATGAATATACAACGGGCAATGAATATATACAATGATGTAACTTTATATACAGACCCAAGGAAAGATAAAAAGTACGATAAAAGTAACTAAATGTAAGATTATATATACAGACCAAATGAAAATCAAGAAAGCATAAACTAAATCAGTATATATATGCAGCCATCCAAGGATAAAAAGTAGGGCACACCCCCTCAAATAAAAGCTGGCATTGTCCCTAATGCCAACTAACAAAATAAGCACCAAAAAGTATAAGGAAAAGGATATGAAGACCCCCTAAGCCTCGTCCGTCTGCATAGGATCATGAGTGGTACCTGGGTCCTCGGTATGCTCGGGAACCTCAGACTAGTTCCCGGTATCCTGCTGCTCAGCTGTTGGGACCTGAGCCTGGACCTGTACTGGCTCTAACTCTGGTACACCCTGTGGCTGACTGGAGGAAGCCTCCAGTGGGTCCGCCAACTGGATGATGGCATCATCTGCACTAGGGATATTTCTCCTCTTCTTTGGAGGCCTCTGTATCTGCTCCGAGTCATTGGCTGCTGCTGGAGCTGGGTCCTCAAACAATAAGTCTAAAGGCAGCTGGTCTTGCCTTCAGTCTCTCCACATCCGCCCTCAACTCCTTCACGGACTCCTTGGAGGCTCGTGTTTTGCGAAACTTCTTGTGCTCCTTGGAAAGCTCCTTTAGAGCCTTGCCATGTGAATCCACTGCTTTCACCAAGGCACTCTGAGTACTGAGGATCTTTTTCTGGTTTTCTAGAATCTTCTTCAATGCATCCTCAATGGACTGTGGGACCTGTGCTGGCTGTGGTGCCGACTTAGCCTCAATGGTGGAGGTGAAGGTAGACAAATAGGATGAAGCAGTATACATCCAGTTGTTCAGGCTCTGAAGTGTCTGGCTCAGCCGGTGGGCAGTGATAGGATGGGCTAGGGAAGATGAAATCTCTGGGCTAGCTGAGGTAGAAGGACCTGGAAGCAAGTCAGCAGTAGTGGAAGGTCTGGGAGGCATGTCAGCAACTGTGGAGGTAGGCTCAGTGGAGGCCTCTACCACAACTGGCTCTTCAGACTAGCCAATTGGGGCAGAAGCAGGGGCCTTGTAGTTCTTGTCCTTGGGATTGTCTGGCCCCTTCAAGCTATACCATGAGAATTGAGCAACTGGTTTGGCCTTAACATCATATGGCTTCATTTCCACCTCTAAGTACCAAAAATACATAGAGAGGGTGTTGGGGAAAGGGTAGTTCCGGTTAGCCTCCGCACCCACAAGAGAGATGATGCGGGACATCACATTCCCCACATTGATGGGGTATCCCGCCATGATGGATGCAACCAACACAGCCCGGTGGATAGGAAGAGTCTGGTCATGTGTAGTAGGGTCCAACCTACTGCAAACAAAGGTCTCGCAACCCCTAGCTTCAAAGTTCAGGGGCCCCTCAATATTTTTTACCCCGCAGTCAACCACTCAGGCACGGTACCTAGGATTGCCAGGTACTCAGCTAACCATGGACGGACCCCCTCACCCATCTCCAACTTTGCCAGATATAGAGTCTTGTACTCGTCATTGAACCCAAAATAATCATTCAGAGACTGCCTGTCGAACAACACCTTTTTGTCTCGAACCTTGGTCACTTTGGAACCCTTGACGATGTGGGCCACATTACAATAAAATTCCTTGACCATATGTTCATTTGCATCTATACATTTCTCCATAAATATTTCCCAGCTCGGTCTAGTTCTAAATTGCCTCTGCACGTCAGGATTGTGGGGTAGCAAGTCTTTTTCAATAAAGCTCCTCTCCAGTATCAAATGCCTCACCAGCCACCACTCCCTAAACTTATGATATGCTACTTGGCTCACAAATCTGTCCTCCCAAACAGCGACCTTCCTAGTTCGGTCAATGCCTCCTACCTGAGGCTCACTACCCACAGCTCCTTGCACCCCCTCCTCTTCTCCGCCTGCACTCTCCCCAGATAATAAAGTTGTGGGGGAAGTGGAGTCATCCCCACTACCAGCTGATGACCCCTCAGATGAATTAGAAATGACATTAACTGGCCTTCGGATAGTGGGTGATGGAGGAGGAGTATCATCAGTCAATTGGAAGTTGGTGACGATATGAGTTGGGACTGAGTCGGAAGAGACATCCCTTGACGCTTGATACTCACTCCCCAAGGAATGGGAAGCAGCTCTATCTACGGCTTTTATCAGCTTCTTGGTTTGTTTTATATTTTCCCGAGCTTGGGGAGTGAGTTTGACTATTCTCTTTCCTTTGCCCCTCGGAGGAATCACCTCTTCCGGGTTGTTTTGATCATTTGCCTCCTCGTTGTTTAACCATTGTCTGCAAGCACAAACATCTAACTTTGTTAGTATCAGCAGAGACAGTGAGATAGATGTGTATAATGAATTGCAAAACAAAAGCAGAAAGTTGCAGACACAGTTGCAGGAACAGGCCAGTACGGACCGTACAAAATAGCATTGCGGCCGCACTAAGGCCACCGCGGTATGCACAGGTCTAAGGTCCCCAAAAATAGCTCTCTGAATTTCACCACCGCGGCCCGCACAAAATAGTACCGCGGCCGCGGTGGGCCAGTGCGGACCGCACAAAATGTAGTGCGGTCGTACTGGTCAAAGGCACCTCTCTGAATCTCATCACCGCGGCTTGCGAAAAGTGGTAATGCGGCCGCGATGAGACTACCGCGGACCGCACAAACACGACAGCGGTCCGCGGTGGGTTCCCAAACCTGGCACTGAGTTAGGGTTTTGGGATTTTGCATTATTGTTCAAGTTTTCACCTAACTTTGTACCTACTCAATTCCAATAATTATGCACATCAAGCACATAAAAACCAGCATTTAAAACTAACATAAGCTAACAAATAGAGAAATACGGGAAGAAGAAGAATCTAGAGGCTACTGGGAATGAAACAAAAATTGAAATTATAAAATTTAGCACAAAGAAATGATTGAAATGTTACCAGTTGTGGATATGAAATACAAATAATCACTCTAAGAAAGAATCACAATCAATAGGGAAGATGAACAGTAACTTTTAGGTCTCTAAGAGTCAATTTTTCAAAAAGGATAACCGGTGACCCCTGAGGTCTATTTATAGAAAAACATGTGGGGACCCAATCTTACCTACCAGCCGCGGCCGCACAAAATGGACCGCGGTCTGCGCTGGGTTTGTTTAGAAGAAGTTTGAGAAGGCAACCTCTGCGGTCCGCACAAAACGGACTGCGGCCGCAGAGGTCCACCGCGGTCCGCACAAAATGCCATGTGTCTGCGGCGACAAACTTTAGAGAGTCCTCTTATTGGCTCACACTAGTGCGGACCGCACAAAGTGCAGTGCGGCTGCACTGGAAACTTCAGAGACTGAACAATTTTGCCATTATGCCCTGCACAACATCAACTCAATCCCTGCAACATCTCACAACCAGTTTACCCAAAAATCAATCATATACTACCAAGAAAATCAAAGAAAACAAAAAGAAAAACACATGGGTTGCCTCCCAAGAAGCGCCTGATTTAACATCGCGGCACGATGCGGGTTACCATCACATCATTTGAAATGAACAACAGCCACCACATGGCTATCATCAAACCTCCCAAGATAATGCTTGACACGGTGCCCATTCACCCTAAAGACTTCACCACTTTTGTTCTTCAAATCTAAAGCACCAAACGGGGTCACACACACAACTTCAAATGGTCCATTCCACTTTGATTTCAGCTTTCTCGAAAACAACCGTAGACGAGAATTGAACAAGAGGACCAAATCACCAACATTGAACTCCTTTCCACGAGTATATTTGTCATGAAGGTACTTCATCTTGTCCTTATACAAGGACGAACTAGAGTATGCATGGAACCGGAATTCATCAAGTTCATTTAGTTGTTCAACACGAAGATTGGCCGCAACACTCACTCAAGATTAAGCTTCCTCAAGGCCCACATGACCTTATGCTCCAATTCCACTGGTAGGTGATATGCTTTCCCAAACACCAACCGGTACGGCAACATACCAATTGGGGTCTTGTAAGCGGTCCAGTAAGCCCATAGAGCATCATCTAACTTTTTGGACCAATCGGTCCTATTGGCATTGACAGTTTTGGACAAAATGATCTTGATTTCCCTGTTTAACACTTCAACCTGGCCACTTGCTTGAGGATGATTGACACCATACTTGGAGAGCAAGGCATCAAAAGCCCTATTGCAAAAATGTGATCCTCCATCACTAATGATTGCTGGAGGTGTACCAAACCTTGTGAAAATGCTCTTTTTTAGAAATGCCACCACACTCCTAGATTCATTGTTAGGCAAGGCCACGACTTCAACCTATTTTGACATATAATCAACCGCTACAAGAATGTAGGTGTTCCCGCACGAGCTGACAAAAGGGTCCATAAAATCGATACCCCAAACATCAAAGATATCTACCTCAAGAATTGTATTTAGAGGCATCTCATCTTTCTTGGAAATCCTGCCCGCTCGTTGACATTGATCACATCTTTTCACTAAATCATTTGCATCTTTGAACAAGGTTGGCCAATAAAAACCACAACTCAAAACTTTCGAAGCCATTCTCACCCCTCCATGATGGCCACCATAAGGGGATGAATGACAAGCCTCCAAAATACTCAATTGCTCTCCCTCCGGGGCACACCTTTGAATCATACCATCTGTGCAAATCTTAAACAAGTATGGCTCATCCCAATAGAAATCCAAACTATCCCGCTTGAGCTTCTTCCTTTGGTTAGAAGAGAGCTCACATGGGATTATTCCGGTCAGGAGGTAATTAGCAACATCGGCAAACCATGGCATATCATTCATTGATACAACAAGGAGTTGTTCATCGGGAAATGAGTCATTGATTTCTAGGCCATCACAAGGCCTCCCCTCCTCCTCCAAACGGGACAAGTGGTCTGCCACTTGATTCTCGGTACCTTTTCGGTCCATAATTTCTAGATTAAATTCTTGGAGTAGTAACACCCATCTCATCAACCTTTCTTTTGAGTCTTCTTTGTCATCAAATACCTAAGGGCGACATGATCGGTGTGCACAATAACTTTAGCCCCCATAAGGTACGGTCAAAACTTTTCCATGGCGAACACAATAGCCAATAATTCCTTCTCCATCACCGTGTAGTTCCTTTGAGCTTCATTCATAATCTTCCTTGCATAGTACATGGGATGGAACATTTTGTTCCCTCATTGGCCCAAAACATACCCAACCACAACGTCACTTGCGTCGCACATGAGCTCGAAGGTTAAGCTTCAACATGGTGCAGTAATGATTGGGGTAGTGGTCAACTTATGCTTGAGAAGTTCGAAGGCCTCCATGCATTTCTCATCAAAAACAAACTTAGAATCTTTCTCTAGCAACTTGCAAAGGGGATTCACAACTTTTGAAAAATCCTTGATAAACCGCCGGTAGAACCCCGCATGTCCAAGAAAACTCCTCACCCCCTTGATAGAATTGGGGGGAGGGAGCCTTGAAATCACCTTGATCTTGGCTTTATCTACTTCAATCACATGCTTACAAATTTTGTGGCCCAACAATATACCCTCTTCAACCATGAAATGACATTTTTCCCAATTGAGCACTAGGTTGGTGTCTTCACACCAGGCCAAAACTCTATCCAAATTACCCAAGCACGCTTCAGAGGAGTCACCAACCACACTAAAATCATCCATAAAGACTTCCAATATGTCTTCCACTATATCGGTGAAAATAGCCATCATGCATCGTTGGAAGGTCGCCGGAGCATTGCACAACTCGAATGGCATCCGAGAGAAAGCAAATGTACCATATGGGCATGTGAATGTGGTCTTCTCTTGGTCCTCCAGGGCAATTAAAATTTGATTATACCCCGAGTATCCATCCAAACAATAATAAAAAGCATGCCCCGCAAGGCAATCAAGCATTTGGCCGAGGAACAACAACGAGAAATGATCCTTTTGGGTCACCTTATTTAGCTTCCGGTAGTCCATGCAAAGTCTCCACCTGGTAATGATTCGAGTGGGAATAAGTTCATTGTTGTCATTTGTCACCACAGCCATCCCATCTTTCTTCGGCACATATTGTACCGGAGAAGTCCATGAGCTATTGGAGATTAGATATACCACACCCGTATCTAGCCATTTTATCACTTCTTTATTCACCACCTCTTACATTGCCTCATTGAGCCTCCTTTGGTGTTCTAAGGAAGGCCTTGCATCATCCTCCACAATGATTTTATGCATGCAGAATGCGGGGCTTATTCCCCGAATGTCGGCCAATGTCCACCCAATTGCTTTCATCCTCCTTTTGAGAACCGCCAAAGTAGCGTCTACCTGCAAGTTAATGAGACAAGAAGAAACAATAACTGGTAAAGTAGAATTTGAGCCCAAGAACTCATACCTGAGGTGTGGAGGAAGTGGTTTCAGCTCCGACACCGGTGGCTCCTCAATAGATGGCTTAGTTGGTAGAGTTTTCCGATTTTCAAGATCCAAGGACAATTTTTTAGGCTCATAAGAATACGAGCCCATACCATGCAAAGCATTTACACACTCCACTCTACTAGCATCATCATCAACATCAGGATTTAGAAGCACGATCTCAAGGGGATCCTCCACATTAATCATAGAACTTGTGTCATCTACTATCACAGTTATGACAATGTCCACAAATGAGCATACCTCGGTGCTATTGGGTTGCTTCATGGATTTGTAAGCATGGAAGACGACCTTCTCATATCCCACTCGGAAAGTTAGCTCACCCGCTTCAACATCAACCAATGCCTTCCCCGTTGCAAGGAAAGGTCTCCCTAGAATAATTGGGACTTCGTAGTCCACTTCACAATCCAAAATGACAAAGTCGGCCGGCAATATAAACTTGTCCACCCGGACAAGCACATCATCAATTATGCCCAAGGGTCGCTTCATTGATCGATCCACCATTTGAAGTCTCATTGAGGTTGACCTAGGTTGCCCAATTCCCAAAGTCTTGAAGACCGAATAAGGCATCAAATTTATGCTAGCCCCCAAGTCACAAAGGGCCTTGGAAAAATCCGCACTACCAATAGTGCAAGGGATAGTAAAAGCTCCAAGTTCTTCAAGTTTTGGGGCCATAGAATGTACGATAGCACTCACTTGATGAGTCATTTTAATTGTTTCACACTCCATCAACCTCTTTTTCGTCACCAAATCCCTCATAAACTTTGCATAGCCCGGTATTTGTTCAAGGGCTTCCAACAACGGCACATTTATGGAAAAGCTCTTCATCATATCAATGAACTTTTTAAATTGATTAACATTTCTTTGTTTTGCAAGCCTTTGAGGATAAGGCGGAGGTGGCCTAGGCAAAGGTGTCTTGGCTTTGGGCACCACCGGCTCGGGCATGTCAATCATGTGTTCCCTAGACGGGTTCACGTCATCTTGAGTTTCCACCTTGGCCTTCGCAATATCTATCCTCACTTCATTGTTCACAATGTTCTCAACCACATCTTCAACTATCAAAGGACTCACATCTTCTTGGAACCCAACATCATAATCCACAACTTGCTTTTCTTTCGAGGCATTCACATAACCACCTCTCCCGCTTCTTGTTGTAACCGCCATCACATGATTGTTCCTACCCTTTGGGTTCACTACCGTATCACTTGGTAGAGCACCCTTAGGGCTAGTATTCAACAATTGAGAGATTTGGCCTACTTGCACCTCCAAATTCCGGATAGAGGTATTATGGGAAGCCAATTGAGCATCGGAATCTTGGTTCTTCTTCATCATTTTTTCGAACATCATTTCTATTCTTCCCATATCATTACCCAAAAAACTAGACCCTTGAGATTGAAACGGAGGCGTATTGTTCGGTTGTTGGTACATCGGGGGCCTTTGAAAGCCTTGCCCCCGGTTGCCTTGGTTTCCATTGTTGTTCCACCCGCCTTGACCATTGTTGTTCCAATTGTTGTTATTACCATTCCAATTCCCTTGTTGCCTTGATTGTTGTTCCCCCAATTACCGCCTTGGTTGTTGTTGTTCCAATTACCACCACTTTGTTTTTGATTGCCCCAATTGCCTTGGGGTCGCCATTGTTGGTTTGAAGAGTTGCCTCTATTGCCTTGAAAATTGTTGACATATTGTACCTCTTCATTTGGTTCATCATAACACTCATTTGAAAAACCACCACCATCATCATATTGATCACAATTCCCTTAAGATTGTAGCCCTTTTTGCCTTCTCTTAAACATATTTACTCCTTCCATGACATTGACTTGGCGAGGATTTTAGACTTGTTGCAATTGCGCCTTCACCAATTAATTCATAGTAGTAGTAAGCTCGGTAATAGCTTTACCGTGATCATGCAATTCCTTGTGAAAATGGATGACCGTGGGGTTACCTTGGGGGTACATTCGCTCTACTTTTCCATGCTGAAGAAGTGTCGGCCATTTCATCCAAAATATTACAAGCTTCATAAAGTTGCCTCCGGCCAATTGGTTCACAATGCATTGATTAGGGGTGTTGATGCCTCGATAAAAGGTTTGTTGAATCATCACTTCGGTCATATCGTTATTAGGGCACTCTTTCACCATAGTTCTAAATCGCTCCCATATCTCATGCAAAGGTTCCGTTGGCTCTTGCTTGAAGGCCAATATATCATCTCGAAGTGCCGTCATATGTCCGGGTGAAAAGAATTTAGCAATAAACTTGTTCGCCAATTCATTCCACATTGTGATGGAATGATTGGGGAGCCTTTCTAACCAATCCAATGCTTTACCCCGAAGAGAGAACGGGAAAAGCCTCAATCTAAGTGCATCCTCGGACACGTTCGTCTGCTTGCTCCCCCAGAATGTATATACGAACCCCTTTAAGTGCTTGTAGGCATTTTGATCGGAGGCGCCCGTAAAATACCCTCTTTGCTCGTGCAAGATCAACATGACATTTGTGATTTGAAAGTTCCTTGCCCGAATTCGGGGAGGAATGATGGCACTCGCATACCCTTGATTTGGGAGGACTCTTGGAGCCACTCTTGGCTTTAGCGGAGGAAGGTCTGGAATATTGTTGTTGTCATTTATATTGGCCTGACGACCTACGTTGAACTTAAGGTAATATAGGAACCTCATCTTGATCAAGATCATCTACCTCCTCCCCCGCAATCAAGTTGCCAAGAGGGTCATTAGCATTGAGATCCATTGATACCTGAGTAATCGACACAAACAAAATTAGTAAATAAGAAGGAAAGAAGAACAAAACACAAAACTAATTAAACAGTTAGCCAAAACCGTTAGCTCCCCAACAACGGCGCCAAAGTGATCGCTGACAACTCCACACTACTACAAAGTAGGAAGAGAGAGTCTCAATAGCTTTTACCCGATATGAGGGTCGGGATCGAATTCCTCAGAGAGCTAGAAATTGGAGTTGGGTATCTGTCTAGACTAGAATCGTGTAATTGTTCCAAATGTCACTTCCAACATTTTTGGGTTTTCAATTTTAAACTACTAATTGAAACTAGATTATGCTATGAGATAATTGCTAAAGTTGTATCTAATGTTTTAAAGGGCACTAGGGTAGTGACTTTCACCTAGGTGGCTAATTGACAGGTAATTACTTCTAAGGCTCGATTAACATAATTGGGGAAATATGTATAATCGTTGCATAATTCTACCCACTCTCACACCTCTCGGTAGAGAAAGTGATTTTATCCAATTGACTCTCGAGAGCGCAAATGGGTAGGCAAATTAGCTCAAGCAACTAGGGTTCAAGTCGGGTAATTACTCTCTCGAGGTTTAACCCTTTAATTGGGACTATCAATTCTCTTGAGTCCATCCCAATTCCTTGTTGGGTCAATTTTGGAGACTTAGGCTCTCTCTCTGAAGAAGAGCCAAATTAACTTAGGACAAACCAGTTTTTGCAACCACCAATTCATAAATTAAACCATAAAATTAACCCAAATACAAACATCCATAGTCAATCTAACCTTAAATCACAACACTCATCAATTACCCACACTAGGGTTGAGCCACAACCCTGGCTAATTGGTTTAACTACTCATGCTTGAACAAGAAAATAGAGAAATAGATGAAGAAAAAGACATATTAATTAAACACTAAAGTAAACACAAGAGAATCTATTGTTGAAACTAAGCTAAAGTGCCCAAAATGGCTACAAAATGGGTCTCACGAGCGTAGCTCAAAGTATGGAATTAACTGATACCCTAAAAATGGAAAAATGTTCTATTTATACTAAGATGAAAAAACTAGACAAAAATGCCCCTGCGGGGTTAGTGCGGGCAGCACAAAATGAACTGCGGTCGCACTAGGCTTTGGACTTCAAATCTTGACTCTATGAACTTGGGCTCCGCGGACTGCGCAGAATGGACTGCGGCCGCGGAGGTCTCTAATACGGTCCAGACAAATATGACCGCGGACCGCACAGCTTGAACCAAGGTAATTTTCACCTTTCTTAACTTCTCTTCCGCGAACCGCACATAATGGTAGTGCGGCCGCGGAGCCTTCACCGCGGACTGCACAATATGGAG
Source organism: Nicotiana glauca (assembly GCA_026770625.1). Taxonomy (NCBI): domain Eukaryota; kingdom Viridiplantae; phylum Streptophyta; class Magnoliopsida; order Solanales; family Solanaceae; genus Nicotiana; species Nicotiana glauca. Next base: position 140,117 of record MU747937.1, read on the forward strand.
TGCGGCCGCGTTGCTTGAAGCCTTGATTTCCATATCTCTGAATCTACCTAGTGCGGACCGCATAGAATGGACTGCGGCCGCACTAGGTTCTATGCTTTGAATGATGCTCTCTGAATCTCCCTAGTGCGGACCACACAAAGTGTAGTGCGGCCGCACTAGGCCTGTTTGTCTTGAGTTTGCCTCGTCTTTGGTACTTGTGCAAATTTCACTCCTTTTGAGCCGATCATTGACATGTCGTCACTTTGTCGATCAAACGTGCAATCAAGCTCAACTTATGAGCCTTTTGGGACTATTTTGTAATAATTTATAATAAAGCGTAAGCAAAAAGGAGCATAAAACACGTAAAAATACCTAGTTATTAGTGCACAACCCCACACTCGTCATCTAGCGTGTGCGTCACCTCAATATAGCACAATGATGTGAAATTTGGGGTTTCATATCCTCAGGACAACATTTAAAATTATTACTCAGCTCAATCTGGTCTAATCTCTAGCTCGCAATGCCTTTGCCCCTCGAATCGGCCTCAACTCGCATTGCATCTATCCAAAATCAGAATCACGACGTCAACATATGCTAAGGGAACGAAGCCCATGCGAAAATAATCAAATTACAACATGAAATCCCGAAATTAACCAAAATCCAACCCCCGGACCCACGTCTCGCAAGTCGATAAAATCTACATCAATAGATTCCTTATCTCCCCACGAGTTCATACATATCAAAAATCCCAAAATCCGGCCACAAATGGCCCATCAAATCCTCAAGTCAAGGTCTCCAATACCAAGCCCTAGTTTCCCAATTTTTAACCCTTAATTTCCATTAATCTTAGGCCAAATCAGTGACATAATGCCATAGGATTGATTATTTGACTCAAAAATCTTACCTCCAGACGATATCCCTTGATTCCCTATTCAAAATCTCCCAAAAAGCTCCAAAATCGACTTAGAAATTGTGAAATATCCCAAAAATTTGCAAAGGAACTGATTTATACCTTCAAGCCCAGGCATTTTGCACCTGCGGTCCAAGTTGCCGCACCTGCGGTCCTCACTTAAGTGGACAAAATCCGCATCTGCGATGCATAATCCGCATCTGCGCCATCGCCGTGCAGTTCCTCAATCGCTTCTGCGGTTCATGCCTTCCTAGGATTTTTCCGCTTCTGCGACTCCAAACTCGCTTCTGCGAGACCGCACCTGTGGTCCCCTAGCCGCAGGTGCAGTTATGACAGCAATGGAACATCTTCAGCTGCCAAAACCAAACTCAATCCCTCCGTCAACCATCCAGAATCAACCCGATGCCCCCGGGACCTCAACTAAAGGAGCAAACAAGTCCTATACCACTATCCTAACTTGTACCAATCCTCAAAACACCTCAAACATCATCGAATCACCCAAAACACATCGAATTCAAGCCTAAGGTTCTAAAATCTTCCGAATTACGCTTTTGATAAAAAAATCTACCAAACCATGTCCGAATGACCTAAAATTTTGCACATACATCTCAAATGATACAACGGAGCTACTGCAGCTCTCGGAATTCCATTACGATCCCAATACCAAAATCTCACTTACCAACCGGAAAACGTCAAAATTCCAATTTCGCCAAGTTCAAGCCTAAATCTACTCCGGACCTCCAAAACACATTCTGACCACACTCCTAAGTCTCAAATCACCTCCCGAAGCTATCTGAACCATCAGAACTCACATCCGAGCCCTCTAACATATAAATCAACACTCGGTTGACTTTTCCAACTTAAGCTTCCTCAAAAGAGACTAAGTGTCTCAAGCCTTACCAAAACCTTTCCGAACCTGAGCCAACCAACCCGATCACACATAGAACCGATAAACAAAGCAATAAGAAGCATAAATAGGGGAAACAGGGCGGTAACTCATAAAATGACTGGCCGGGTCGTCACAAATCAAAAGACTCACTATGATAAATTTAAAGGATAAAATTTTATTAGAGTATATTTAAGGATTTATTTTGACCTGCACATTCATAAGAGACCATTTTTTAATATTTTTTTACATGGTAAATTACTGTAACTGCCACAATGCTTAATTCACTTCTCCATGAACCAAAAGTTCATCGGAATATACAAAACAAGTACATAACCATTGTACGCGGTAAAATCAGAGGGCTTGGTTTCTCGCTATCAAGCCATTTAGGGAGAACGCCTCGAGACCCCGAGGACATGGGGCCATGACTTAGTCCTCTCCATCGGGGCTTGTCAAGATTTGATTCGAAGAAGACAGAGGACTAGGCCAGACGGAGGTCGAGGCCAGGACAAAAAGGGGAAACTCCCAAGGCACACAACTGAGTCTGACAGGGCCAGCCTATCCGAAGCCTATGCTGAGGCATCACATCAAGCCATCCCGTCTCTGTATTTTGTAATTAATGCACATGTACTTATAGCCGAGTTCCCCTCCTATATAAAGGGGACTCACCCCACCTTGTAAGGGACTGATATTGCTCTATTTCTCCACAAATGCAATAATTTCTCTCTCTCTCTCTCTCTCTCTCTCTCTCTCTCTCTCTCTCTCTCTCTTCTTTCTAAACTTATTCGCTCTCACTGGCCCGAGGCAGCCTTGATATCCTTCACTTTCATACGTGCTCTTCATCGTATAACTTAACATTAGCTATAGGGAGCCTTATTTAATTATATCTTCAACTGTTATCCCATCCTCAACTATCCCCGATAGCTCGAGTTCGACCCCAAAGTCGACCCTGAAGTCCCCCATCGGCCAGACCTATACCCGGGCAACAGGCCCTTCGGTTCGATCATTATCTCGTTTTAACTCGCGTTCCATCATTAAATTCCATACTATTAGAATCAACTGCTCTAGCAACTAGCTTGGAAATAGATCACGTATTTTTAGAATCCTATTTTACAAATTTAATTATCGTTACCATTTTCACGATAAACAGTTTGCCGACACCGTGGGGCTAAAAATAATAGTGATTATTTTCTTGCTAGTTTCATTACACAAACGGATATTATCTTTCATAGTTTTGCTTGTCCAAGATCCTTTGATTTCAGGTCAAAATGTCTGTCTCGGTAAACGGAGTCGAGAACGATCGCCTCGAAGATCACGGGAAAAATGGTGTAGCTATCCCCGCCGCCGGAGCACCACTACAGAATCTCGATAACGCACCCGGACCAATTCTAGCGGATTCAGACTCACAAGACGCACAGCAGGTCAACGAAACTTCTCACACCGACAGGAGCGTGTGGCACAACGACCGACATGAAGCTCAATAAACCCCGTCCCGAGAAAAATAGGAAGTTAGTCTTCATGTTATTTTTGAAATGTTGCAGGCAAAACAACTAGCCATCGCTCAGCTGCAAAGCCATCCGAGAACTCCCAGCACGGCGACACTAGAGACAGCTCCCCCCGTCGAGCAAGTACCCGAAAGATCAAGTGACAATGGATCAATGACAGACCCCGCCATAGCAAAGATGCTTGTAGACCTCTCCGAAAGAATCGAGTCGGGTTCGCGGAGGATCATGCTACAGTTCTCCCTGGGGGAAGCGGTCCCAGAACCCGCTCCACGGAAATCCGGAATGCTGGAATTCCCTAGGTAAGATAGGACCTTGGATCCTGACGAGCGCACCACCGCTTACACATGCACGAAGAAAGACAACAACCTTCAAGATGATCCCTCTGCAGAAACATACGCCGATGCCATCAAAGCATCAATGGAGATCCCGACAAGTCGAATGCCGAACAAAGAGAGGATGAAACACTACAAGAATTCGTATCTCGTTCCCTGGTAGGACGAATAAGATCGCATCCGATTTCGGATGAACGGAGAACCCTGGCCTTCGCTCGGGTTTTAAACAAAGCATACCCGCTGACTCTAGGTCATTTTAAATGACGTTTAGCTAGATATCCTGCCGAGACTTGGCCGTGCGTCTGTACCCAGCACCAGCCATGAATCAGGGCCATGAACGACTATCCGGAAACCTCTGCGGGCCCGGTACACCCAACCAGGCTTCCCACAAAGAAACTAATGCCAAATAGATGGAGATACCATCCATGCACTGCAAATGGGAGGAACACCGCAAGATCCAACCAGCCTCGCAACGGTATGGGAGTAGTTCGAAGGCAACATCCTTAAGGAACCTTCAATGGAACTAGATTTGATGAGGCGCAGCCGACAGACGAACCCCGTCCAGTAGAGTACGATCTCAACATTATTATGCCAAATATCGTAGTCATCATAATCGAAACCAGGAACGCTAAGCGACTCAGGCCTATTCGACCAAGACCCTTTTGAAAGAACCACAACCCAACGAGGGAACTATAGGACGCGCGCGGTTGCGGGCTCACAAGTGACCCCATCTCAAAAAGATGACAGTCGTGTTACTCAGTAAAAATCACTGCCGAGTACCATCGAGCAGTCAGGCTTGAATCCAGCCCCGAGGAAAGAAGACAACCGAGAAGGATGAAGTAAACAAGCCACGACGTATTACCACAACAGTGAAGGAGCCGCGACACCCTTCGGGAACTCATAACATGGGAAGTGAAAATGCCCGCCGCCGGGATAAAGGCAGGTCCAGGGAAATATTTCCAAGGACACTCTTACATCCGGGGAAAAGGGCACCAAGACTCTACCCGGCGCCGCACCAGCATATTGGTAACCCTCTCCCTCATTTGATTTATCTTAAATAAAACATGTGTTCATAAATTCAGGTAGTTCGACTGCTTACAATGACGATATCAAACAAAAGTCAGTAGGGCGATCCGAAGTAACGGACCAAATTGCCCCCGCATCTCGAATCCCTGGCGAATTCCAAATGACAAATCGCCGCAAAGATCGTTCTCTTAATATAGCCCATCTGAGTTCGAGCTGGGACGTGGAGCTCTATACCATCAAAGGAGGCGCAAAGTATAGACATCTAATTCAGATGACCGCCGACACACTACCTGAGGGCACCGTCGACCCTATCTCGCCAAAAGAATGAGATTTCTCGCAAAAGGCAGAACTAGAATAAGTCGACAGGGACACACTGAATCCCAAAACATCGCATATGCATCCCGTGGTAAGGAAGAACTGCTTTAATCCCTCATTTTCTTTTTACTAACCTGAATGTAGATAGCTGGCTAGGATATTCGGAGGTTCTAAACTCTACCCAGAGATCCTTAGGCCTTAAATAGGCGACCGCCGCATTTTCTCCCTTCAGTCGGGCTTCCCCCCCAAAAAAGAACCTTGTTAGCAAGATTATTGGCGAAGCAGCATACCCCTAGAAGAAGATATGATGGGATCGCAGGCATTTTTTCGATGGCCCAACGATGAGCGATGGTCTGCTTCTAAGGGCATCGCCCCCTTGGGAGGATGGGAGACGGCAGACTAAACCCCGATCGGGAATTATGAGCCGGGTCAAATGGTCCAAGAAGCTGTGCCCGCACGGGTCGCGCTCACGATGATGAAACAATGTACGTCTTGTCACACCTCCTTTTTCTTACCTTACTTGGAAGAGCCTAATTACTACACACCGGGAAGGGATATAATAAAAAGGAAGGAGTTTTTCCAATTTAAGGACAGTCGGAACGGGATTTATTTATTTAGTTTCAGAGTCGCCACTTGGGAGATTAATGGTATCCCAAGTCACCGGTTGAATCCCGAACCGAGGAAAGTTTGACTCTGTTACAGTCTGCAAACTAGAAATCCGGATAAGGAATTATGTTAATCCGGGAGAAGGTGTCAGGCACTCCCGAATTCCGTGGTTCTAGCACGGTCGCTCAACTGTTGTATTTGTTTTTATCTGATTTTTATATATGTTCCATTTTTATGTACATTTATTAATATCCCGCTTTATTATTTAATTTTACAAAGAATTACAACGTCGTGAAAGTGTATTTCGGACCACGCCGTACCAGTACGCCCGTGGCTTTTAACACATTTTGACTTCGTTGAGACTTGGATTTGGGTCACATAAATGTGCACCCGTATTAAGAAGGTAATATTATTACAAATCGTGCCTAAAGTATCTACGTCTTGTTAACTTTGGGAAAGACCGTGAAATTTGCTAAACGGTCCTTCCAAATCTAAGATTTTCATAATAATTTATTTGAGGGCCCCCGCAATTGTGTATTTAATGCGGCGAGGCTCATCTTATTTTATCAAAGTCATATCTAAAGTATACTATATTTTCTATATGTTGTGTCTCTAATAATAAAGGGAAAGTCTTAATTGTTTATCATTACCTAATAATTTGGCATTTTGGGGCCACAAACTCATAAGAGTCTAGGCTTATTTTATATTGGGCTTAATTACAGCCCATATAGCAATTTCCAATTCAAATCTTAGTTTAAAACAGTCCGTATAACGTTGTGGTCCAGAACAGTTTTTAGTATCATACTACCAGGCCCATGTCTAACTATCATATTTATTGAATTTTGGCCTTTCATTAAGACATTGATCCAGAATTAACACCAAGCATAAGACTGTTTTCACTTCATTTTTCAGATTATTA
>MU747938.1:8329-70886 GCA_026770625.1 Nicotiana glauca
GGTAATGAGAACAGTGGTGAACACGTGACAGAAATTCCCTAATCAATGTTGTGGAAATTGTATGAAAGATTATATGAATGCTTCTTTGATTTGCCCATATTATTTGCGTGTATCTGTTTGATAGTTCTTTCTAGTAAAATGGTGTTTAGTTATACATACCAGTACAATTTAAATGTACTGACGTCCCTTTTGCCGGGACATTCGTGTTATGATTGTAGGTGAATCTATAGCAGGCACTCCAGTCCACCGGCAGTAGCACCTCCTCCACTTTCCGTCAGCTGCATTAGTGAGCCCCTTTCCTCTCGAGGCCCTGCGTGGCTCATGCCACTTTTATTCCGGAGTCTATTTTGGTATTTGTGTAAGGTATAGCCGGAGCCTTGTTGCCGACATTTCTGTATTATTCTTCAGTTGTATTTAGAGGCTCCGTAGACAGGTTGTGGGTAATGCCGAATATTGGAATTAAGATTGAAATATTGATGTTTGGCAACGATTTACAAAAATTGTAATATTTTGACATTTATGATTTAAGTTGCTAATGGAAATGAAATGGAATTCATAATAAAATACTTACTAAATATGATTAATAGAGCCCATCTCTTATTTAATTATAAGTTGGGTTAGGTAGTATGTATAAACCTGTTAGGCTTGCTCAGTCGGGTTTATTCGGTTGAGCGTCGGTCGCTCTCATCAGATTTTGGGGCGTGACAAGTATTTAATGTCAAAATTGTGTGATTTTATTTTAATTTGATATTTAATTATTTTTGATAATTACTATTTAGAGTTAATTAATATTTTTAGGATAATTTGGTTAGGGTTAAATCTAGGTTTGTATTTTATTTTAATTAGGAAAGAAAATTGAAAAGAAAAAGAAAATAAGAAGAGGAAAATCGAATTTGGGCCAATTCCAATTCAATTCACCCAAGCCCAAACCAAACACCCTACCCGATCCATGACCCGACCCATTCCCCTATTACACAATACAACAAAGAAAGAAAACCTAAACCTACACCCTCTTGAATCTGCCGCTACAGTGCAAACAAGGATCCCTCATCGCATCCTCATCTTCTTCATCATCGAAATCTATCACCCCTACTTCTTCTTCTTCTTCGTCAGTCACTGCTCAGCAACAAAACACAACACCCAATCGTTCATCTTCCTTTTCTCCAACCTCATAACCACCGGTGAAATCTGATAATCAAGAGCTCGTTTAGTATATTTTTCGATAGTTCTCCATTTTTTTGATTGAGTTTCAGTGACTGGTTCCATTAATTACTATGAAGTTTGCTCGAGGTCATCGCTGGTCTTCGGTTGAGGCGCGATTGGATCTTTCGAGATAAGTAAGATTGTTTGAGGTCTGGTCCATTGATTTCGTCCTAGTTCGAGTGTTGTTTCGAATTTCAGTTATAGCACGCCACTCTTGTCCATCCTAGTTGCTGAATTTTGTCGATTGAAAGCTCTTGAGTTAGATTTTTTGGGCTTGATTCGAAGTCACTGTCCGAAGTTCAATCCGGGCAGATTCGCGGTACCAGTTCGATTCTATTGCTACTGTATTTAAGCTTTCCTTTCGAGTTCAGTCGCTGGAATTCTTATTAAATGGTAACCGTTGGAGATTCAAGTACATTGGAAAGCAATTCAGGTTTATCTATTTCCCATTTTTAACTTGTTGTTTGAATTTTGTGGCGATAGGCATGATGTTCATTCAGTTATGGGTGTATTTGATAATTGGAAATCTGGATAATTTGGATACCCATTACGTGTAGGAAGTAAGTTTGCGGATTAATTCCTTCCTATTGGATTTGATGTTGGATTTGTGGGGATTTCATGCTGTTTTAGAGGTATTGTAATGGAAAATTTTGTAGTAGTATCATGACCAAAAGCTGATGCATTTCGATTTGTTACTGTTGATAGATGTGAAAGTACGTTTGTTGTTAGTTCTTTGCCATTTAGATTTCAAGATGCATATTAATGAATGTGAGCAGAAGTTTGAGTATTTCCTATCTTTTTCCTTGAACGAGGATGGATTAATAAAGTCTTGGTAATGGGTCACAATTCTTTGGTTCTTAATCATTTTTCTGGTGGATCGCTCGATCCCTTATGTGTGCAGCCCATTAGAATTTTTGGTCCAATAGTTTTAAATAAGCCACGTCATGCCCTCTAGAATTCCATGTCCATAATTTTAGCCTTACAATAATTTTAAGCTTAGGAATTGAACAGACAAAAAGCAACACATTAGTTAAAAGGTTGAGAATTAAGAATTGTTTAGATTAAAGGAATTTCACCTACTTAAGAAGGTTCTATAATGATAGGGTAAGAATTACACTAAGAGAGTGGATAGTTAAAAATTGAAAGGATAAGTTGATAGTGGTTAAGGCACTAGCTAAGTGGAGAATTCAGTAGTGGAAACTGCACTAATGCTGATTTTAAGGACTGAAATAGGCACTGCTGATTAAATCAAAAGGCACTAGAGTAATGGGATAATTGAAAATTGAAAAGACAAGATTGATAGTGATGAGTGCACTAATGGTATGCCTATTTAGAGTCTGAAAATTGGAGATATAGAGAGGAAAATGGAGAGAACATGGAGAGATTTTGAAAAGATTAAGAAATACAGAATTAGAGAGCAGGAAAAATACGGAAAGGAAAGAACTAAAATTAAAAGTTACTGTTCTATTGAAAAATTCTGCAATTCTTAAGATCTTCACTCTAAAATAATTTGTGATGACCCGACCCGTCGTCTCATGGGTTATCGCTCCGTTTCCCCCATTTTATGCTTCTTCATGTTTCATTATCAGTATTTGGTGTGTTAGAGTTGATTTGGATTGGTTTTGGTAGAAAATGAGACACTTAGTCTCTTTAAGAAAGGTTTGGTTTGGAAAACTCAACCGGACGTTGACTTATGAGTTAGAAGGCTTGGATGTGATTTTCGATGATTAGGTTAGCTTCGGTAAGTGATTTGTGGCTTAGCAGCGTGATCGAAATTGATTTTGGAGGTCCAGTGTAGAATTAGCCTTGAATTGGCGAAGTAGTGTTTTGGCGAATTCCGGTTGATGGGTGAGATTTTGATCCGAGGGTCGGAATGGAATTCTGAGAGTTGCATTATCTTCTTTAGGTGACTTTTGATGTGTGTACAAAATTTCAGGTTATTCGGAGGTGATTTGGTTGGGTTTTTGATCGAATGCGTGTTTCAGAAGTTTTTGAAGAACTTAGGCTTGAATTCGATGCATTTTGATGATTTTGGTGTTAGTTGAGGTGTTTTGATGATTGGAGCAAGTTTGAATAATGTTTTAAGATGTGCTGGTACTTTTGGTTGAGGTCCCGGGGGCCACGGGGTGATTTCGGATGGCTAACGGGATGGAATTGGAAGTTTGGAGGCTGCTGAAGATCTGATATCTAGTGTTTCCGCTTCTGCGGAAAATGGACCACAGAAGCGGTTCCGCGGAAGCGTATGGGGAGTCGTAGAAGCGAAATGGGGCCTTACGGAGATTTTCGCAGAAGCAGACGATTGCCCGCATAAGCGGCTTCCGCATAAGCGGTTAGTGACCGCAAAAGCGGTCCATGGCATAGTAGTGTAGTTCCGCATAAGCGGAACAATTTCCGCACAAGCGAGTGCGCAGAAGTGGTATGGTTATCGCAGAAGCGAAAAGGCCTGTTCAAAGGTATTAAAATTCTATCTTCGCAAATTTTTGAAAGAACCTAATATTTTCACTTCGGACTTGGAGGTTTTTGTGCGATTTTGGAGAGGGAATCAAGGGACTTCATTAAGGTAAGGAATTCTAAGCCTAAAACATAAATCTAATTTGTTATTACATGAATTAAGGGTGAAAAATTAAGGAATTAGAGGTCAAAAATGGAGGTTAGGGCTTGAACTTAAGAGAATGAACTCGTGGCGAGACAAGGAATCCGGTGATGTGAATTTTCTTTCTCGGGGCTCGGGTTTTGCTAATTTTGAGATTTTTGCTATTTTTTGATTGTTTTCGATTGGGTATTGTCCCATTGGCATATTGTGATGTATTCGCTCTGATGTTGGATATGCGCGGAGGCTGGTTTGAGGGGCAAAGGCGTCGAGAGCTAGAGATTTCAGCGGTTCGAGGTGAGTAATGATTGTAAATAATATCCTTAGGATTTGAAACCCCGGATTTTCACCCATAGTGCGATATTGAGGTGACTTGCGCCAGATAGAGATCGTGAGGTAGAGCACCGTTGGGGATTGGGACTTGATCCATGCCGGTTGTTGATTTTACCGCGTATTTCACTATGACTTGTTGTTTTTCGCTATGACTTGGGCTTATTGCCATACTTGGGGGTATTAACGAGTGTTTGAACTCCTTGTGAGCTATCATAACTGTTTTCCTCACTATTTGAAATATTATTTGAACTCAGTCCATTTGAATTACACTGTTTCATGATATTTTTACTCAATCTTGAGTTTTAACTGATATTTGAACTATTGTTTGAGCTGAGCATTATTGTTTTACTGATGCCCGAGGGGCTTATGATTATTTCTGGACCGATTGAGGCCGAGGGCCATATGTGAGGATATGTTGAGTGATGTGAGGAGGCTTTCAGGCCTCGAGTGATATGTGAGGAGGCTTCCAGGCCTCGAGTGTATTGTGAGAAGGCTTTCAGGCCTCATGTTGACATGTACGGGCTTTTAAGCCTTATGATGATATAGCGTTTGGGCTGTAGGAGCCCATCTGGAGTCTGCACCCCCACAGTAAGTGCGGGTACCCATCTAAAGTGGATAAATTTTTGACAGTGGTAACAATGACACTGTTATACGCGTTTTGGTCAGATAACAATGACTGACCAGTTAGGTAACAATGACTGACCAGTGGTAACAATGGCACTGCAATACACGTTTTGGTCAGGTAACAATGACTGACCGGTCAGGTAACAATGACTAACCAGGAACATAAATCATGCTCGAGGGGCCGGTACTGTTTTGAGATATTGCCCGAGGGGCGAACTTTGATGTACTCATCTTGCATATTTACTTGTCTTTTTACCTGTTATACTATGAAACTTATGCCCGTAGGGCAGATGTTTCCGTGCTTATCAGCACTAACTGTTTTGAAATCGTTTTCGTAATTATTGAAGAGATCATTTTCAAAAGAGATTTGAACTGAGCCAAGTTATTTCTAAAGATTTCACATATTTCACTATTTTTCTTAGAAAATTGTACTCGGCTTCTGTATAGCATGTTGGTTGTTTTACGTGATTTTTTGCTGCTCAGTTATTATTTACCTTTATTACTCACTGAGTTAGAGTACTCAGTTTACTCCCTGTACCTCATGTACAGTTGCATGTATTTATTCACCCGGTAGCGAGTATTGGCGGCGTGGAGGCGGAGTTGTAGAGATTTTAGCGAGGTGACTGCCAGCGTTCGCAGCACCGCAATCCTTTTATGTTATTCATTATTCTTGTTTAGTGTATTTCTAGACAGTAAAGTGGGGATTTCATTCTTATAGATGCTCATGACTTGTGATACCCCGGTCGGGCTATGTCGGGAAGGTTCCCTATTTTATCACTTTTCTTCTGCACTTATGATGATTTTATTAATGTTTTAGACTTATTAATGCTAAGTAATTATTAAAGAGGTATTGATGTTCTATTGGATGGCCTTGTCTTCACGAGAGGCGCCATCACGACCGGGTTGGAAATTGGGTCGTGACATAATTTTTGAACAATTGAGAGTTAAAATAAGCTGAAATTCTGTTTAGCATTCAAGGGTTTGGATTCAGGTTCTGGTTGTATTTTGATCTTGAACTTTATGTGTTACTATTGTGGATTCAAACCTGTCTTAAAGTGATCATTTCTGGCATGTTTTGCTGCTGAACACTTTCCTGTTGCTGCTCTATTGCTGATCTTCCATTTTTTTTGTGTTGCTTTTCAAATTCCAGGTACTCCTTTGGTCTCAAATGATCTATGAGGAATCAATGTATGACTGAACTAGAAGATAAATGATGAAATGCTATTTGATTTACCCTTTGAAATCTCCCTGTTCTATTTTCAGCATTTGTAAATAATAGGACTGTTTGGACTGATTGTAACTAGACTATTTGGACTGTTTTCAGCATATTATGAGTATTCTGTCTAGTAATGTTAGTTTAAATTTATTGCTTTAAGGCTGGTTGTCAGGTTAAATGTTAGTAGTGTTAGTATCAAGTCATTGCTTCAAGGCTAGTTGTCATGACAAATGTTAGTAGTGTTAGTAGATTAACCATGATTAAGAATTGTTATTAGTAGGTCTAACAAATATGCAAACGGCTCTATGCCTTAGTTTCTTTTTAATTTCAGCAGTTTTGTTTTGTAATCAGAGGACCAACATTTCAGTATATTAAGTTTTTGAGTTTGATGCCTTAGTATAAACGTTAATCACTTTAGTTAAATCATTGAATTCTATAAATGCTTGTATTAATTCGTTAGCTTAAACAGGATCTGAATGTGAAATTTGAATTTAAAATTAGCAGTTGTTTACTTGAATGGGTCTAAATTATTCGCTTTGTTACAAAAATTATTAAGCCTAGTTTTGAAATAAATTCAGTGGTTTGAAACCAAGCTGAGGCCCAGCGTTGGGCAACCTTGTATGAGGCTGAATGAATTTTCATTCTTTTTGGGCCATTTCTTAAGCCCAATGTGCTGAAGACCTTATTAAAGCCATTGTTTTAAATTTGTAATACAAGTTTTGGGCCTTTCAAGGTAGGTAGCAAATTTGAACTAAAGGAATTTTCGAATGGAGGTCCCCTTATTTAAATTTGGACCTGATCTTAAGGCCTGAATCTTTGAATATTTTTCTAATAATAATTAATTTGTAGTTGCTAATTAATTAAGTTGTTTTAGAGACAATCCTTAATAGGGAATAATAATTCACTTTAGGATGGCCTTTAAAATAAATCAAAGTATGCCGCGATGGCCCTCTTTAAATATTCACATTAAATATTTAGAAATCGGGACGTGCCGTTTAGCGAATTTTTGTGGCCTCCCGCAAAGTTAGTAACGCGTTAGTCACTTTAGGTGTGTTCGTTAATAAATCTACCTTCTTAAACTCGGGTGCACATTTATGTGACCCAAATCCAAATCTCAACGACGTTAAAATATGTCAAAAACCATGGGTGCATTTATGTGACATGGTTCGAGACGTATTTTAATAACGTTGTAATTCTCTTTAAAAAATAATAAATAAAAGCGGATTTAAAGTTAAAAATGCATAGGTTAAAACATGTGTTAAAATCAGATAATAGGCCAATTGTAATAGTTTTAAGTAACCGTGCTAGAACTTCAGAACTCGGAAATACCTAACACCTTCTCCCGGGTTAACAGAATTCCCTACCCGAATTTCTGGTTCGCAGACTGTTAAACAGAGTCGACCCTTTCCTCGATTCGGGATTTAAACCGGTGACTTGGGACACCATAAATCTCCCAAGTGGCAACTCTGAATCTTTTAATAATAAATCCCGTTTCAATTGTCCTTTAATTGGAAAAAATCCTTAATACCCTCTCCGAGGGTGTAGAGGATAAAGGAGGTGTGACAGTGAGCAGCTCCTTCTAGAGGCAAGTCATTTTTGCTAAATGAAATTTGATTGACAGCAAAGAACCTTTCCGCCATTCTTTCTAGTTGTTCCACCGAGGTTTCAACCGGCGTGTATGCTTCATTCAGAGTTTTCATTAAAACCTTTTGATGCTCAGGGGATTTTATCAGCAATGACAGCAAGGACATTTGGACACTTTAGCAATTGATCGACCACCTCATAGTCGGACATCTTCATATTCTGAAAGAAAGCTTCCGCTTCCTTGGCACTCACAGGCTTTTTAGGCGGGAAACGCCTTCTGGAGGCATTATTTACTTCTTCTATGTTGGAATACTTCTCAACGGGGGAATTTTCTGGAAGCTCTCCCAAACTCTCTTTACCCTTATACTTAACCACCGTCTGATGATAATTCCATGGCACCGCAGCAGGATTCGTCATAGGCTTCTGTGGTGCGTGTCCAAATAACCACGGGCTCATTTAGCCCTGAAGGTTTGATTGTCCCCCACACCACATAGGCCCCATTGGTTACGTATACTTGTGTTCCCTTTTTCAATTCAAATTTCTTTGGAGGGCTCACAATCAGCTGCTTTTCTTGGCGGCCTCATGGTACATAGAGAATTCCATTTTTGGGAGGTATTGCCTTTATTCTTGTTTCAGCTTTCTTTTCTGGTTCTGTCTTGGTGACTTTGTTCTTCTTTTCCCCTTTATCTTGCTTCAGGGCAATTTTCGGCTTTCTTTCTGCATCAGCATAGCAATTATGGCCTTTAATGCTGGATCAAACTCGTTATCCTCACAGATCATTCCAATCACAAGCCCATTATTGTGGGCTGGCAGTGGATTATTGGTCATATTTGGGACATCCTCATCCCTCAGCACTATTTTTCCTTGCTCTATTAAGTTCTCCATCGCTCGTTTCAGGGTCCAACAATCATTTGTATCATGGCCTTCTGCCCCTGAATGATAAGCACATCTGACACCGGCTCTGAAGGCAGGTGATGCTGGGTTATGCCTTGTTTGAGGGACCGGCTACAGTAGACCCATTTGGACAAGTTTCGGGAATAGATTAGAGTAAGGTTCACCAATTGGGGTAAAATTTTTTCTCCTGGGTGGCTCACGGGGAGGAAAGTTATTCTGCGGAGGACGAGGATTATAATGGTTTTGGTGGGGAGGCTGATTTCTTGGGAATGGAGCTTGATTTCTATTGGCATGTGGCTGCGGCCGAGCAAAGGGTTGAGCGTTCATGACCGCATACGGTTGAGGAGCATAAGCCATGTCATAGTGAGGGTAGTAATGTTGAGGGGTTCTTTCCGAGAACATGGGTCTAGGAGCGTTGTGCCTTCTTACACCCGAAGCAGCCATAGACGTTTCTTCTTTCTTCTTACCCTTGGTCATTCCTCCAGACCCACATTGAATGGCTTGGGAGGTTGCTCTAATGGCTAACTGGCTCAAGATTCTGCATGTATTCAGACCATTCTCTACCATCTCACCGATCTTAATCGCTTGCGCGAATGGTTTGCCTATAGCTGACATCATGTTCTGGAAGTAATCAGCTTCCTAGGCCTGAAGAAATACAGTGACCATTTCCACTTCATCCATTGGAGGTTTTACCCTTGATGCTTGCTCGCGCCACTTAATCGCATATTCCCGAAAACTTTCTGAGGACTTCTTCTTCAGATTCGCCAACTAGTTCCTGTCTGGCGCAATGTCTATGTTGTACTGGAACTGTCAAACAAAGTCTCTGGCGAGATCGTCCCACATGTGCCATCGAGAGACGTCCTGATCTATATACCATTCTAAGGCAATACCTACCAAGCTTTCTCCAAAGTAAGTCATTAGCAATTCCTCTTTTCCGCCAGCCCTGCGCTATTGATTGCAATACTTTTTAAGGTGAGCAATAGGATCACCATGCCCATCATATTTATCAAAATTCAACATTTTGAATCCCATGGGCAGGTGCACGTGAGGGAACATGCACAGATCTGTATATGAAACACTTTTTTGCCCGCTTAAACCTTGCATGTTTTTTAGGCTCTCTTCTAGGCTCCTCATCCCATCTCATCCTGTTCAGGAGCTTTAGGAGTTTTATCCTGTCCAGGTGTAAACTCAAATGGGGGTGGCTGAGAGTAAGTGTATGTAGGGTATTGAGAAGGCTCCGCTTGAAAAATAGGATTTTGGAAAGTGAAGGCCGAGGGATCAAAAGCGGGCCTGGGCAGCGAAGGCTGTGTTATGGTGGAGCATGGATAGGTGGTAAAGATATTGGGGGCTACTCCTGATGTGAACACCTGGGGGCGAACCTCAGAAGGTGTTCCTATAAAGTGAGCGGATATGGTTGTAACGACTCGAACGGTCGTTTTGGGTTCTAGCACTCTGTTCAGCAATCGAAGGCCATGAGCAACTTCGTTTCAGGTATTATGACATGTACGCGTGTCGGAATTGAATTTCAGGAAGATCAGAGTTAAATTTAAATGAAAAATTCTCATTTCAGAAGCCTTAAGTTGGAGAAAATGGCTAAGATTGGAATTTTGAGTAAACAACCTCGAAAGCAGGATCTGAAGGTTCCAGTAGGTTCGTAGGATGATTTCGGACTTGGGCGCATACATGGTTCGGGTTTTGGATAAACCGGGAGTGTTTTGGCGCCTATTGTGGAAGTAGCATTTTAGAAGAAATTTCATAAGTTTGGCTTGAAGTGCATTTCAGTATTATCGATGTTCATTTGGGATTCCGAGACTATGAATAGCTCCGTATGGTGATTCTGGAGTTGGGTGCGCGATCGAAAGTGAATTCGGAGGTCCGTAGTTCATTTTGGAGCCATTTGGCTAAAGATAAAAATTTGAAGGTTTTTGAGAAGTTTGACCGGAGGTGGACTTTTTGATATCGGGGTCGGAATCCAATTCCAAAAGTTGGAGTAGGTCCGTAATGTCGAATATGACTCGTGCGCAAAATTTGATGTCAATCGGACGTGATTTGATAGGTTTAAACATCGGAAGTAGAAGTTGGAAAGTTCAAAGTTCATAAAGCTTGAATCGGGGTGTAATTCATGGTTTTAACATTGTTTGATATGATTTGAGGCCTCGAGCAAGTCCGTAACGTGTTTTGGGATTGGTTGGCAGGTTTGTTTGAGGTCCCGGGGGCCTCGGGTGGACTCCGGGTGGTTAACGGAACGAGTCCGGAATTTGAAGAGGGGGCTGGGGCTGCTGCTTCTGGTATTTCCGCTTCTACAGATTTGGGACCGCATAAGCGGCCCCGCAGAAGCGAAGAAGAAGCCGCAGAAGTGGCTGGAGGTGGAGTAGCCCAGGACCGCAGAAGCGGCCCAAGATCGGCAAAAGCGGGGAACCGCATATGCGGTGGGCCGTCCGGAGAAGCAAAAATTGGGCTGGAGCCCAGGACCGTAGAAGCGGCAGTTTTGACCACAAAAGCGGAACCGCATAAGCGGAAATAATTCCGAAGAAGTGGAAATAATTTCGTAGAAACGGAAATAGCTGGGGCAGAATGATTGTTTTAAAAATTGGATATTTGGCCATTTCTCTCATATTTTTCATGGCTTGGGCGACTATTGGGGAGCTTCAAGAGAGGGTTTTCATCATCAATGATAAGGTAAGTAATCCACACCTATCTTGAGTTAAATACATCAAATGTGTATGGATTTAAGCATGAAATTTTGTAGAAATAGTTGAGGTTTTGGTAGGAAGACCTAGAAATTTTATTCTTGGAATTTAACAACGATATTGAGTATGGAATTTAGAGGAAATTATATATTTGAGTTCCTAAGGTCATGGGCAAAGTTTTTCTTCGAAAAATTTCGGATTCCGGGCACGTGGGCCCGAGGGTATTTTTGTCAACTTTTCGTTCGGGGTTAGGAATTGTTACAAATTGGGTTGTAAAGTTTAATTGAGCATATATTAATGGCTTTGTATGACCATTGACTAGTTTTGGAGCATTGTGCGTTGGTTCGAGCCTTCGGAAGAATGTAGAGTGCCGGTTATGAGTCTTCGGAGCTAGGTGATTCTCCTTTCTAATCTTGTGAGGGGGAATTTACCCCATAGGTGAATTAAATTAGTTATGTGCTGCTATTTGTGGGGGCTACGTACGCACGAGGTGATGAGAGTCCGTGCATAGATACTATTATGCTGTTGTTCGAGTAGTCTAGAACCCAAAAGCATGTTATACTTGGATTAATTGTGAACCCATTGATGGCTTGAATTGCTTAAATCACATTAAATTAATAAATGGATTTCTAAAAAGATTTAAGCTTCGTTTTCTCAAATTATTAAAGAGAATTGGCCTTTATTGGATAATTGCTCCATGTTAACTTCTTGACTGACTGACTGTCTACGTGCGTTTATTTTGGAACAGGCCGAACACCTCGGCAGATTAAATAGATGAATCTATAGGCGCAGTGTCGACCCTCGGCAAGTGCACAGTTTACATTTCTATTGGATCGGGTCGTCGCCTCGGTGTGATTTGCGCATATTATTTGTCGCTTGAGGATTTTAAACGTGAAATTTGCCCTCCGTGGCTTGATATAAATTGGTAAGATAATAAAGAGTAAACCTTGAAAATCCTTGATTATTTGTTGAAGGTGTTTACCTGTTTTTCAGCTTCGGGAATTATAACTGCTATATATATCCATGATTTCCTCACATGGTTAGTATATTGTCAATTGACCCCTAGTAAGTGTCGAAGTTGACCATCTCGTCTCTACTTCTTTGAGATGAGGCGAGATACTCATTGAGTACACATTGTTTACGTACTCATACTACACTTCTGTTCATTTTTGTTGCACATGTATATGTACCTCTAGCAGCCTACTAGGCATAGCAACGCGGATGATTCTGGAACTAGGACAGTTGCATTATTCGAGGCGACCCGCAGCTAGTGTAGTCCCTTTCGGTATATTGTATTTATTTCCTATCCACTATATTTCGAACGGATGTTATACTTTATTTTTTTGTCAGTAGATGCTCATGCACTTGTGACACCGGTTTCTGGGATGGTTTGAAGTATTGTATTAACTGCTTATCATTTAAATTTGATTTGAGACTATATTCTTTAAAACTACTAAATTTGAAGGAAAATCCTAGATTCCAAAGGTAATAAAACGATATTTTGATTAAGTAATTTGGTTGGCTTGCCTGACAGCGGTGTCCGGCGCCACCACGACCCATAGTGGATTTTGGGTCGTGACAACATGATATCAGAGCACTAGATTCCTAGGGTCTCACGAGTCATGAGCAAGTCTAGTAGAGTCTCGCGGATCGGTACAGAGACGTATGTACTTATCCTCGGGAGGCAACAGGGTTGTTAGGAGTACTTCCCTTATTGATTTCCTTATCGTGCGGTTCAATTCCTTTGAGGCTTATGCCTTTGATTTCTTCCTATTCAATCTTACGCGAGCGCTTGTTATAAATCGAAAATTGAAGGATTGTAATGGCACTACAAATGTGGTGCGGGATGATTCTCTCGGTATAGTTGATTGGACTAATATAGTCGCCTTATGGAAGGATATTCTAGTGTTCGGCTCAGTGACAGAACTTCTAAGAGCCTTGAGGCTATGCACAGGTTGTCGCGATGCTTATGAGCGATTATTCCGCAGTATTGGTGTGATGGTAGGATGTTTGCCCGCGCGTCGGGGCAGTGAATGAATTGAAAGGAGGTTTACTCAGTGTGTAATCAAGGGATTCAGTATTTATTCCCGGCAGGGAAAAGGCAGTCGGACTAAAAATAGTCAGATGAGGGCTGGTAGAGGTAATGAGACTTGGTATTTGCAAGTGTGGTGAAGCTTTCTTTTATGAGAGGGTGTCGTGGTCCTGATTGAACGTACTAAGTTTGTTGGTGTTACAATCTGCTACAATTCGCCTTTATGGCAAGATATTGTGAAATAGTATTGGAAATACAAAGTCAGATATCGCATGGTGCAGTGGTTTAAGATCGAATCTGGATTCCTAATGTTGACGGATCGATAAAGATGACCTTTGGAAAAGTTTAAAAGTTAGCAGCCATTGTGGGTTCAAGTGCCGCGAAGATAGAGTTTATTTAAGGCAGCAAATGAGCAGCAAAGTTTGAGGAAATACATGTGGGAAGTGTCAAGTGGTGTCAAAATTTCCTAGAAGGCCAGGTATATGAAGCAACGGTCAAGTGAGTGATTAAAGAAGCGAGTTTGCCCAAAGTGGGAGAGTGGCGGATATTGCATATAGTCTTGGTAGTAGGATGACTATGCGCCAAAAGAGAGTTGGAATGATCTGGATTTTAGTGACTGGCCATTGAAGTATGGGCCATTATGCGGCAGGAGATTTGGTATAACGGGAAGGAGCTGCTTGGAATGAAGAAGGACACAACATAACTCTGAATTTGGAAAGGTGTTGCCGCACATCTAATTGATGTCCACGAGGAGTGAACGGACTGGTGCAGCTAGAGAGCGAGCTTGGACTCAGGATTTGGTTGTTGATGTCATAGTGATTGTATCCCGTGCAGCAGCATTTGGAAGGTGTCGGGAAGTGATTTTTGCAGGCGGGTTGTTTCCTATGAGTAGATTAACGGTCACATGGTTGGCGAAGCTTCTGTAGAGAGTTACATTGGTTATCCAACAAAGAGATCGGTCGTGCGAATGTGATTGATGATTCAGAATACGAAAGATGGGGATTTACAGAAAGATTTCCGAGAATTTGTGGCGGATGATTGCATAAGGTTATGTCAACAAGAGATAAAGAATTTTGGTGAGTTCCAGAGTTGTGTAATAGTGGCTTCAAGCTAAGTGGGAGAGTCCCACCGCCTAAGATTGGGTTGCATGGTTAACTACTTGCGAGGTTTCCGTTTATCTGCATATCGATGGGTTGTTTCGGCTACGGGAAAAGACCATAAGTGGTAATTTGAGCGAATGAATTGTTGGAGGCATGCTATGGTTGGCCTTATTGGCCCATGTTCAGACATGGGGAAAGATTCAGAATTTTGCGTTGTATAGATGTGTGTTCCAAGGGAAGTGATTCAGTGGGCTCTTCGCCAAGGGGGTATTTAGGTGATGGAAGACTCATGGAGTTGTTTATATTTGGGGGCCTAGTTAGAGCGGGTGGCTTTCAGCAACGGTCCTAGTGGATTCAAGGGGTAAAATTGTGGTGCCTAAATGATGTCGAGCTTATAGGTACGGTTAAGAATAAAGCTTTGTAGCAGCTTATGAGATGTTCTATGATGTTTTGACTTGCATGTAGCATTTGGGAGGTATGAAATGGTTCATGGGATTTGAGACAGCATGGTCTTGTGATTCAAGGCCACTCGAGATGAGTGCAGATAGAGTATGTTATGTATTGGATGGAGTTAGTATTATCTCAAAGGTAATCCAGGATAAATTGAAAAAAGGTAGATTGATTGTCCATGGTTGAAATTGGCATATTGGTGTTAGTGATCAGTTTCCTTCAGCATGATCAAGTTATGCAAGTGATTGTGACAGTACGTATTAGGTTTGTCAGCCACCGTAATTGATGATTATTCAGAAGCATTTTACTGTTATGGCTTGTTATGTGGAAGCAGATTCCGGAAGGGCTATGGTGGCTTAGACCACTACTTAGAGATTTGCATATTCTACGGTTATGAGAATTCACATATGTGATACTATGGGTCTCCTAAATTGAGTTAAGTGAAATGTTTTCATAAAATGATGAACTGTTAACCTATTAGTGGTTCCAGAGTTATAATGAAAAGCATGTTCTATCATATATTGGCATGTTGGGTGCAGTGAATAGTATGTAATTTGAAGTGAAGACCAAAGTTGCAACTCGATGTTGACAAGGATGTCGCGAGATTGGATGAGCAGGAAAGGAGTTTTTGATGATTAAAGATTTAAACCAAGTATGAAGGGTTGCCATAATGTCATTAAATTGAGAATATATACCTGGAGGGCACTCAGTTACTGGGTTGTGGACTGTTGATGAGTACTCCGGTTATGATGGTTGTTCTTGTGTGTTTTGAGAAGAGGGAAATTAGTATGGACCTTTGAAAGGTTATTGGCTTAGTTTGATATGATCAGGATCAACTTGAGGTCGGTGGATGGATTTAAATGTGAATATGGGCTCTATGTCAGTCCAGTTGTGTTCATTTCAGTAATGCACTCCTTATGGAGTAGTCAGGGTGTTATTTCGTTGTCAGATATTTCATGTAGTGATACGTTGTTCTGTGTGAGTTGTGAGACGGCTTGAGAAATTGTTTATGTGTTGAGGATTCGCGTGGAAATGACGTATTATGAGCAAAATGGCTCTTGAGATTCATATTATATATCGCACCTCAGTTGTGCTTGAGTTTTGTAGCTTATAGCGCTATTTGTCCCTTCAGGGATGGTATTATGCACTTAGCGTGCTTGTGACCAAATTCGATATCTTGTTGTAATCAGCAATTTAGCTCGATGTATATCTCCTTATGTGAGTTCTACATGTGGATCGGTTGGCACGCCGCCATGAGTATGTTATTTGGATCGGGTGGCACGTCACCATGGTTATGTTATTTGGATCGGGTTGCGCACCGCAACAGCGTGATGTTCAGTACAGTTCCCCATATCTGTTTATCGTGTTTTGTTTCCTATTTTCTGAAGAAAGCTCATATTAGTTGTGCGCCCGCGTCGCATGTATAATTTGCGAGCGGGGTAATTATAATTCCTTTCATTCATTTTCCTTTTTGTATTGCTTTCTAATTGGTAGCCTATTGGCACATTGTGGCATCATATGAGACTTTCGGTCATGTCGGGATGGCTTATTGCTTGAGCAGTTCATACTGGGTGAGACAAGCTTGTTGGATTTAGGATCAGTGCTATCTGATTATGTGGAATATATTAAGGAGCATAGATCATTATTTGGTTCAGAATGTGGTAATATTTCTTGTCAAAAGTATAGGCTCAATGATTGGTTGGCCCGGCAGTTGATTATGAATTTCTGCACATCTCCTCCGTCGTGGTGTTATTGTAAGAATTAGAGCAAGACCTATGTAGGTCATGAGGTACATTGGGAGCCTCAAATTCGTGGAATTTTGATTAATTGATCAAAGAAAGTTATTGTGATCCTACGAGTAAAGTGGTGCAAGTTGTGAATTTAGCAAAGTTATGCAGTCACGTCTGGGTACAGCGTGTAGTTATTGATATGATGAGCGCATGTTAGAAACAGCCCTAGCATTGAGTTCCGGATGTTGGAATGGGATTTTACGGCGTATCTACTTGAATAAAAGAGAATATCTTCAGAATTGATCGAGCTAATGTGCTCAACTGAGTTGTGGTAGCACGGGAAGGTGCATGAGAAGTTAAACAGCGATTTCAGACTACTCCAGTGAAGTTCTCGGCACGTTTGGGGACGAACGTATGTTTAAGTGGGAGACAATGTAACGACCCGACCGGTCGTTTTGAGTTCTAACACTTCATTCAGCAATCGGAGGCCATGAGCAGCTTCGTTTAAGGTATTATGACATGTATGCGTGGTCGGAATTGAATTTCAGGAAGATCGGAGTTAAATTTGAATGAAAAATTCTCATTTAAGAAGCCTTAAGTTGGAGAAAATGGCTAAGATTGGAATTTAGAGTAAACAACCTCGGAATCAGGATCTGAAGGTTCCAGCAGGTTCGTATGATAATTTCGGACTTGGGCGCATGCCCGATTCGGGTTTTGGATAACCCCGGAGTGTTTTGGCGCCTATTGTGGAAGTAGAATTTTAGAAGAAATTTCATAAGTTTGGCTTGAAGTGCATTTCGGTATTATCAATGGCCGTTTGGGATTTCGAGGCTGTGAATAGCTCCGTATGGTGATTCTGGAGTTGGGAGCACGATCGGAAGTGAATTCGGAGGTCCGTATGTCATTTTGGAGCCATTTGGCTAAAGATAAAAATTTGAAGTTTTTTGAGAAGTTTCACCGGAGGTGGACTTTTTGATATCGGGGTCGGAATCCAATTCCGAAAGTTGGAGTAGGTCCGTAATGTTGAATATGACTTGTGTGCAAAATTTGAGGTCAATCGGACGTGATTTGATAGGTTTAAACATCGGAAGTAGAAGTTGGAAAGTTCAAAGTTCATAAAGCTTGAATCGGGGTGTAATTCATGGTTTTAACGTTGTTTGATATGATTTGAGGCCTCGAGCAAGTCCGTAATGTGTTTTGGGATTGGTTGGCAGGTTTGGTTGAGGTCCCAGGGGCCTCGGGTAGATTCCAGGTGGTTAACAGATCGAGTCCGGAGTTTGAAGAGGGGGCTGGGGCTGCTTCTTCTGGTATTTCCGCTTCTATGGATTTGGGACTGCAGAAGCGGCCCCGCAGAAGCGAAGAAGAAGCCGCAGAAGCGGCTGGAGGTGGAGCAGCCCAGGACTGCAGAAGTGGCCCAAGATCCGCAAAAGTGGAATTGCATATGCGGTGGGCCGTCCGCAGAAGCGGAAATTGGGATAGGGCCCAGGACCGCAGAAGCGGCAGTTTTGACCGCATAAGCAAAAATAATTTCGCAGAAGCGGAAATAGCTGGGGCAGAATGATTGTTCTAAAAATCGGATATTTGGTCATTTCTCTCATATTTTTCATGGCTTGGGCGATCTTGGGGAGCTTCAAGAGAGGGTTTTCATCATCAATGATAAGGTAAGTCATCCCCACCTATCTTGAGTTAAATACATCAAATGTGTATGGATTTAAGCATGAAATTTTGTAGAAATAGTTGGGTTTTTGGTAGGAAGACCTAGAAATTTTATTCTTGGAATTTAACCACAATATTGAGTATGGAATTTAGAGGAAATTATATATTTGAGTTCCTGAGGTCTTGGGCAAAGTTTATCTTCAAAAAATTTTGGATTCCGGGCACGTGGGCCCAAGGGCATTTTTGTCAACTTTTCGTTCGGGATTAGGAATTGTTACAAATTGGGTTGTAAAGTTTAATTGAGCATATATTAATGGCTTTATATGACCATTGGCTACTTTTGGAGCATTGTGCGTTGGTTCAAGCCTTCGAAAGAATGTAGAGTGCCGGTTATAAGTCTTCGGAGCTAGGTGAGTCTCCTTTCTAATCTTGTGAGGGGGAATTTACCCCATAGGTGAGTTAAATTGGTTATGTGCTCCTATTTGTGGGGGCTACGTACGCACGAGGTGACGAGAGTCCGTGCATAGCTACTATTATGTTGTTGTCCGGGTAGTCTAGGACCCAAAAGCATGTTATATTTGGATTTATTGTGAACCCATTGATGGCTTGAATTGCTTAAATCACATTAAATTAATAAATAGATTTCTAAAAAGACTTAAGCTTTGTTTTCTAAAATTATTAAAGAGAATTGGCCTTTCTTGGATAATTGCTCCATGTTGACTTCTTGACTGACTGTCTGTCTGTGTGCGTTTATTTTGGAACGGGCCGAACGCCTCGACAGATTAAATAGATGAATCTATAGGCGCGCCATCGACCCACGGCAATTGCACAGTTTATATTTTTGTTGGATCGGGCCGTCGCCTCGGTGTGATTTGCGCATGTTATTTGTCGCTTGAGGATTTTAGACGTGAAATTTGCCCTTCGTGGCTTGATATAAATTGGTAAGATAATAAAGATTGAACCTTGAAAATCCTTGATTATTTGTTGAAGGTGTTTACCTGTTTTCCGGCTTCGGGAATTATAATTTCTATATAAATCCATGATTTCCTCACATGGTTAGTATATTGTCTATTGACCCCTAGTAAGTGTCGAAGTTGACCATCTCGTCTCTACTTTTTCGAGATTACGCGGGACACTCATTAAGTACACGTTGTTTACGTACTCATACTACACTTCTGTGAATTTTTGTTGCACAGGTATATGTACCTCTAGCAGCCTACTAGGCGTAGCAGCGCGGATGATTCTGGGACTAGGAGAGTTGCATTATTCTAGGCGACCCACAGCTAGTGTAGTCCCTTTTGGTATATTGTATTTATTTCCTGTCCACTGTATTTCGAACGGATGTTGTACTTTATTTTCTTGTCAGTAGATGCTCATGCACTTGTGACACCGGGTTCTGGGATGGTTTGAAGTATTGTATTAACTGCTTATCATTTAAATTTGATTTGAGACTATATTCTTTAAAACTGCTAAATTTGAAGGAAAATCCTAGATTCCAAAGGTAATAAAACGAGATTTTGATTAAGTAATTTGGTTGGCTTGCCTGACTGCGGTATCTGGCGCCACCACGATCCTTAGTGGATTTTGGGTCGTGACAATGGTAGGTTGTCCCAATGGGGTATTCGGATGACTGATGGGGATGGTAGAAGTACCCCCGGATCTAGGGAACAACTCAGGAAAGCCGGGGATAGCACTTGGAGGTTCCCTTCCGTTAGTCCATGCATCCCACATCTCCATAACCCGGAGACGTAAGATCCGATTTTCTTCGGCTGCTGCGGACTCAGAGGCTGGGATCCCCAAGATGGGGCTGTCTTTAGTGATGATAACTGCTGGCAAAGTCATTTCAGATGACATTTCTATGATCCCTTTTGATCTGGTAAAATACTGATGTGATGCCAGTTTACCAAAAACCAACCACTAATTCTATAAACCTCAGTTGGAATTTGACAACAACAAATGATTAGTCTGAGACAAGTAACAGATAGGTAACCGCATATTGGGGTGTGATGCACCTATACAGTTAAATGGGTGTCTACATATTTGTAACGGTTGCATGCGTCATCCCGACTTTTCCTTGTTGTTTCCTATTTTCTTTTTCCTTGCCTTTTCTTTGCTTTTCTGGTTTTTCTCTCATTTTTCTCATTTTTCTTTCCTCTCCCTTTTTCTTTTCTTTCATTCTTGCCTTTGCCTTTGCGATGGTTTCTTTCTCTCGGTTTTCTTATTTTCTCTCTTTTTGTGTTTCTTTTCCACTCTTTTCTTTTTCTTTTTTTTTATTTCTTAGGGTTCTGGTCTAATCTTATGGAGATTGCCTACGTATCATGACCCGCATGAATCAGACCAAGCGTAGTTCTTGAAAAATAAATGCGAAAAGTAAGGAAACAATTTTTGGGAACTTTCAATTTTTCATAAACTTTTATTTTGAAAACAAAACCCCAGCTTTGCTGATACGGCCTTTTAGCACTTCGGGAAAGAAGATTTTAAGGCTGCGCCCCCTAACCGTTAAAAATGACCCAAGGTGGCTGTTCTTGCAAAAATAGCCTTCCAGTGCCCTTTTGGGGACATTCGGCTTATTTTAACAAGAATGGCGTCACCCGACTTATTTGTGACAAAAATTAAAATTTTTGTTATTTTTGGGCTATTTTTGCAAAAAGGGAAGTTGGACCTGATGAGGGTTGCCTATGTATCTCACATCCGGTGAGAATCAAACTGGCGTAGTTCGAGCATATTTGACAAAACCAACTATTTTTGAAAAAATCCTTTTTTTTTCTTTTTCTCTTTTTTTCTCAAAAATCCGGCAGAGTGTCAGTACTATTTGGATATTGGTTTTCAAAACAGGATATTTGGATAATTCTCTCCCATTCTGTACAAGCCGATCAACATGAAAAGCCGAACAAATAAATACACAAGTAGAACGTAAGATGCATCAGGATGTTCTTTTCATTTCAGGTCACCTGTCCTAGACGGACCCAACCCCTGTGTTGAGTCCCCTAAATCAAATGCGCGTGATGCAAACAAACGTTCCTACTAGGGATCCGGCATGAGGCTTTGTTATACTAGGTTTAAAACCTGGGTTTATTGTTCTAGACCTGGCTTACACGAGCAGACAAATCGAGCCAAGAGGGGGCAGCGTACCGGGGATACAGAAGCTCCGCCGGCTTAGCAACTTATCTGAACCTCATTCTAAATGGGATAAGACTCTAAACAGAAAAGAAGTCACACCCTTCTCCATGATGTAGAAGACTCAGAGAGAGGAAGGGTTTCATAGCAATTTATATATACAGTTCACCAAATATCAAAGTGGTAAAGCATTTAGCACATTTAGCATGAAATATGTAGGAAAATCAGATAAAGCCAAATATAACAGTTATTCTAAGCTCGAATTCTTAAACCCTGAACCGAAATTCTGTGTTCGTATCCCCAGCAGAGTCGCCAGAGCTGTCATACCTCCTTTTTTACACACCTACCCGGAGGATAATGTATAAGGGAGTTTTTCTATTTTAAGTGACCTTATTCGAAATGGAATTATTTATTTATTTCAGAGTCGCCACTTGGGGTAGGTTTGGCTTTTGGTGTCCCAAGTCACCGGTTTATATTGAATCCCAAATCGAGGAAAAGTTTCAACTTTCCAAGTGAAGTCTGCGAACCAGAAATTTTGAATAAGGAATTGTGTTGACCCAGGGGAAGGTGTTAGGAACCCCCGGGTCCCGTGGTTCTAGCACGGTCGCTTAAACTATTACAAATAGCCTAATATCTGATTTTAAAACATGTTCATCCTATAGTGTAATTTTAAAATTATTTACTGCTTTTAATTGATTTTTAAGGAAGGTTGAACGTCGTTTAAAATGTATTTTTGGATTACGTCACATGAAATGCACCCAGATCCGCGACACATTTTATTCAATATTTTGGGATTTGGATTTGGGTCACATGAAATGCACACCTGAGTTTAGGAAGGTAAAATTATCAAATAACGCACCTAAAGCAACTAACGCTTTGTTAACTTTGCGGGAGGCCATGAAAATTTGCTAAATGGCATGTCCCAAGTTCTAAGTATTTTAATATAAGTATTTAAAGAGGGCCACGCAATTTATGAATTTTTGTTTGGCGCGGCGCAACCCGATTTATTTAAAGGTCATCCTAAAAGGAACTATTATTCTCTATTAAAGATTGTCTCTAAAAGGGCTAATTAATTGGCATTATTAATTAACTACTATTGAAAGCAATCAAGACAACTTGGGCCTCAGGATCAAGTCCAAACTTAAACAAGAGGATTTTCATTATCGAAAACACCCTTAATTTAAGTTTGCTACTTAACTTGAAAGGCTCAATCTTGCATTACAAAATTAGACCATAACCTTAAAATGAATTCAAGTCCTTGGCATATTGGGCTTCGCAAAACTAGCCCAAGAGCATGGCAAATGTGGTCGGCTTCTACCAAAGGGTTTGTTTCGTGTTGGGCCTCAACACAAGCCCCAAACGAAAACAAGCTAGAACTTAGGCGTAAAATCAAATCCATGATCAATCCACAATTCAATAAATGAACTAATTCAAAAAGGGCGGTAATATTTGGGCTTCTTACTGAATAACTAGGTCTAGATCTCATTTACAAAAAAAAATTGTCCAGCTTTGTCTCATGAATAAGCCTAAATTTAATATTGATTTCAATTTGGGCCAGTTAACCATTTTAAGAATGAATGAACAATTTGTTCCCAATTAGAGGTCTGCTAACTTTTAATTCAAATATCATGCATAGTTTCAGCTTATTTTCATGTTGATAACTGATATAATAAATCTGTAAATCCAACAGCCCTTTAATTTCGATCAATACACCTTAAAACAACTTAATCATGGACTAGAGACTAGAAGTAGCTAATAAATATTTATTTCCAATTTTTAACAAACAACATGATAGGCAAATTAAAATAACTGGTCCCTTATAGCAACTGGAGATGCTTCAATTTTCAGTGATGAATATGCATGTTGTTTCCAGATTTGAATCATGATAATATGTTCTAAAACTATTGATAAGACTGAAACTAATTCTATTAAACTAATATCACATTCTAAGCTTAAATTTCATGATAACAAGACCAAAACTAAATACATTAGATCTAGCACTATTAACAGGACATTTAGGTAATTATAAAAGTCCAGTAGTTAAGTTAAAAGCAGTCCAAACAGTCCTATTAGTACAAATAATATAAGGTTCAAATGAATACAAATGTGAAATGCATTTAAACTAAGGTAAAGTACAGGAAGATAAAAACAGCTTGCACTTCATTGTTTCTTCCAAGTTAATCATACATTTGACTCAAATCTCATATATCATTTGAGGCCGGAAAAGTACCTGGACATTAGCACATAATGAAGTGAAGTTGAAGTCAAATAGGCAGCAACAAACAAACAGCAGTCAATCAACAATTTGAGGTCAAGTTTTTAGCCCAGGAAGTGGTATCAAAACAGCCAGGAAATAGTTTCAAATGAACAGCAACAGTAAACACCCAAAACCAAGCTTGAATGAACCAATTTGAACTTGAAATAACCCACAGGACCTCTGAAACCTCTACTACTGAAATTTCAGACCTTTCAATGTTTGGAAATCTAGGATCTGAACTCTAAATACTCAAAAACTCTCAGATTCTGCAGAATTTTCTATTGATTTTCAGTATTATCTCTCAACTTTCAAAGTTTAAGAATTTTTTTTTTTTTTGGTTTTTGGATTTGAATTTCGAATTTTCAGATTCTATGGCTTTCTAACTTTGAATTTTGAATTTCAGATCTCTACTCTCTCCAACTTGTAAAAAACCCCAATTGCAAGGCAAGAGATTGCCCTTTTTATAGGCAAAGGCTAGGGTAATTTTAGATTTTCCTTTTACATTCTAGGTCCCTCTTTTATTTTCAGTTTTTGCTTAGTTAATCCTTCAATTTATGACTTGCTGGTCAAATTATACTACCAAGTTCCTGAATTTCAAATTAAAACCCCAATCATGACCGTGGTTAACTAATAAGGGCCTGGAAATGAGCAATAACAATCAAACAACATTCAAAAATTCCAAAATTGAACTAAACCTATTTTTTAATCCTAAATTAATCCCTAAGAGTTCAAATTAAACTACTATTGGTCAATTATAAATTAAACGGGAATCAATTAATCAACAACACTAAATCAATACGAATAGAGAAGAAATCAAAAACATAAACTAACTAAATTTAAAAAAAAAATTAGAATACTGATTACTGCAAAAGCAAGAAAATAAAGCATAAAGGAAACATATATGAATGGATTAATAGAAAAAAGAAAAAAAAACTATGTTTAAACTAATTTTTAACAACAAGGAATTATAGAAAGACTCACCCATGCAAGGTTGAACAAGGTTGGACTCCGATTCGAGCCTCGGAATGATGTTAAACGTTTGTTCTTCACCAAGAACAAACGAAAATATTATTTCGTGACTCGAATCAAACTCTAGACTCAGGGAATTGGGAAGAATTCAAACAACTTCGATGCCTAGGGTTCTGCCCTTCTTCGATTTAAAATTCGAGAACTTTGGGCGAGATTCGAAGGCTACTGATGGTGGATTCGGAAAGAGGAGGGTGAGGAGGCCATATGGTGTTAATTTGGTAAAGTTTGGAGGTAGCACCGCCGGACACGGCGGAGCCGGCGACCACTATTTCGAATATTCGACAAGTTCAGGAGGGATTCGAAGGAAAATAGGCCTGGATCCGGAATGGGGAGGTGAAGAGGAAGCCATGATGAAATGTTGGGGTAATTTGGAGACTCACCGTTGGCGGAGGGGATTCCCGGCCGGTGGCGAACGACGGGGGGACGGTGGCATTACAGTTTTTTATGAAAGGGGTCTGAGACGGTGAGGGCAGGAGGGTTCTGGGGGGGTGTTGTTTGGACATATATATATTTATGAATGGGGGCTTCAGGATCGTCCTATCAAGAAACCTCGACGGTCCTGATTGCTTGAGCCCAAAATGACGTCATTTTGATGGTTTAGGGGCTGGACCGCTTTGCCTTGGGTTTGGAATGGGTTGAGACCGGGTTTGGGGAGGGGTTTGGCTTGGGTCAAAACTGGCCCAAAACATGGGTCTTTATTAAGACTTTTATTTCCTTTTAATTTTCTTCATTCTCTCTTCTTCTTTTTTTCATTTTTTTTATTTTATTAAATACAAAATTAAAAATACCAAAGACCTAATTTAACTCTAGAATTAAACTAATTAATTTTCAAAAATTAACTAAACCCTAATTTAAAAGAAAATTAAGGAAAAAATTGAAAATTAAAAGTAAAATGCAAAGAGGACTATTTTTGTTATTTTCTTCCATTTCTTGTAATGTTAATTAACTAGTGGAACTAAAAAAATATATAAAATTGGGTCCTAAATGCAAGTATGCTATTTTTGTATTTTTTTATGAATTATAATGCACACAAAATAAAAAAAAATGCACACAAAATTATACAATTAAATCCTAAAAATTCAAATAATAAAAGAAAAATTATAGTTTTAAGAATTCTATAGGAGTAATTCAAGCGAGGCAAAATCACGTGCTCACAGCAAGTATAACAATTTCTGAAGCCATTTTCTTTATAAAAATACCTGGACAAATAACATCATTTATATAACCTTCTTTCAGTAAATATTCACTAAGGCGATTATACCACATGCGTCGATATTGCTTTAAACCATACAAAGATCTTTGTAATCTGATTGAGTACATTTCCCGAGATTTTGGCTATGCTTAAGGCATTTTAAATCCTTCAGAGATTTTCATGTAAATTTCACTATAAAGTGATCTGTACAGAAAAGTTGTAACCACATCCATTAGATGTATTTCAAGCCTTTCACGTAAGGCTAATGTCACGATCCAAAATCCACTAAGGGTCGTGGTGGCGTCGGACACCTCTGTCAGGCCAGCCAACTAACTTATCAATTAATTCCTCTTTTAATACTTTTGAAAATCTAAGGTTTTTCCTTCCATTTTTATAAATAAAAGTTCACTACTAGAATTCAAATTTAAATAATAGCAATTAGTACAAATCCATTGAAAAACATCCCAGAAACCCGGTGTCACAAGTACATGAGCAACAACTGATAAGAGAAATAAAATACAACATCCGTCTGGAATATAGTGGGTGGAAAGTAAATACAGTACACTGGAAGGGACTACCCTAGCTGCAGTCGCCTCAAATGATGCAACTCACCTAGTCTCAGCGTCATCCATGGTGCTACGTCCAATAGGCTGCTAGAGGTATATATACATGTGCAACAAAAATGCACATAAGTGTAGTATGAGTACGTAATCAACGTGTACTCAGTGAGTATCAAATTAAGCCAATGACCTTTCAAAGGTCCATACTAATTCCCCACCTCTCGTACCACACAAGGACAACCATCATAACCGGAGTACAATCCGCAACTCAGAATCCAAGTGCCCTCCAGGCATCCATTCTCAACTTAACGATCTCATCACAATTCTTCATACTCGGTTTCTATCTTTAATCAATCAAGTGGCGTCGTGCCACATTTGTGCAATCTTCCTGTGGGACACACTCCCACAATCTACCATAACGATTAACTGGGTCTGCACATCTAAACCATTGAATGCACTAATGTGGAAAAGCAACCCAGAATCCTTAACCAGGATGCAAAACCTCTTCCACAACACATCGATCTCATGGACGCGGAGGCAATACCGATTTACTCTAATCATTCAACCCCTTCCTTGCTCATCCAAGCCCATGACATCCTTGTCAACACTGAACTGCAACCTTGATCCTCACGCATATTCCCATGCTACTCACTGCACCCAACGTGCCAACATAAGATAGAACACGACTTTTCATCATAACTCCGAAATCATTAATATTTAACACTTCAGCATATACGAACCTTCCACTTAACTCACTTCAGGAGAATCATAGCAATACACAGGTAATTTTACATAACCGGAGAATGTGCAAATCTGCAAGTAGTGATCCAAGCCACCATAGCCCTTTCGGAATTAGCTTCCACATAACAAGCCACAACAGAAGAATGCCCCTGATAAATCATCAATCACGGCGGCCGACAGGCCTCACACATACCCTCACAATTCATACACGTAACTTGATCTCGCGGACTGAACTGATCACTGGCCCCAATATGCCAATTCAACTATAGCTAGTCAATTTACCTTCTCCCATTCCTCCTTGCTTGCCTTAAAAATAAGACTAACTTCATTCAACACATAACATACTCCATCTACACTCACCCCGAGTGTCCTTGAATCATGAGACCAGGCTGTCTCAAATCCCACGAAATATTTCATACCTTTCAGGTGCTACCTCACAAGTCAAAATTTCATAGAACATCCAGGGCACCTTCTCATAAGATGCTACAAAGCTTGATTCTTAGTTGTACTTATAGGATCGAAATCATCGGGCACCACACTTTAACTTTTGAATTCACTGGGACCATTATTGAGAGCCACCCGCTCTGGCTTGGTCCCGAACATAACTCACTCCATAGAACTTATAGCACACGAATACTCTCTCGGCGAGGCACTTGGCAAAAATCACTTTCTCTGAAACTTGTATCCATACAAGGCGTAAGTCCCGAACCTTTTTCCAAGTCCGAACATGAGCCAATAAGGTCAACCATTGCATGCCTCCAACAATTCATTTGCTCGAATTACCACTTATGGTCCTTTCTCATAGCTGAAATAATCCATCAATATGCGAATAACCAGAAATCACGCAAGTAGTTAACCATGCAACCCAATCTTAGGCGGTGGGACTCTCCCACTTAGCTTGAAGACACTATTGCACAACTCTGGAACTCACCAGACTCCTTTATCTCTTGTTGACATAACCTTACGCAATCATCCGCCGCAAATTCTCGGAATCCTTCTGTAAATCCCCATCTTTCATATTCTGACTCATCATCCACATTCGCACGAACGATCTTTTTGTTGAACAACCAATATAATTCCTTGCAGAAGCTTTGCCAACTATTGGACCGCTAATCTGCTCACGGGGAATAACCCACCTAGGAGAATTACCTCCCGTCATCTTCCCATGTTGCTGCACGGGATACATTCACTATGACACCAATAACCCATCCTGAGTCCGAGCTCACCTTCCAGTTGCACAATTCCATTCGCCCCTCGCAGACATCAATTAAATGCGCGACAACATCCTTCCAAATTCAGGGTTATGCTACACCCTCCTCCATTTCAAGAAGCTCCTTTTCACCATATAAATCTTCTGCCGCATAATAGCCCATACTTCAAATCATACCCGCAGACTTCGATCACCAATTATTAAAATCTCCAATTCGATCCAAACTCTCCTTAAGGCGCATAGCCTTTCTACTACCACGCCCACGTGCAACACCTGCCACTCTCCCACTTAGGAGGAACTCATCTCCTTAATCGGTCACTCGACCTTGCTCCTCATACTTGGCCTTCTAGAAATTTTAAACACTGTCTGGCACTTCCCGTATGTCCTTCATCATACTTTGCTGCTCAATTGTTGCCTCAAATAAAAATCTATCTTCGTGGCACTTGAATCCACCATTGCCGCTAACTTTAAACCTTTCCAAAGGTCATCTTTATCGAGCCGTCAACATTAGAAATTCTTATTCGATCTTAAACCACCGCATCATGCGATATCTGACAGTCGTAGCTCCAATACTAGTTCAAAATATCCTGCCATAAAGGCGAATTGTAGCAGATTATAACACCGATAAACTTGGTACGTTCCAATAGGATCACGACATCCTATCATAGAAGAAAAGCTCCACCACGCTTGCAAATGCCAAGTCTCATTACTTTTACTAGCCCACATCTGACCATTCTTAATCTGACTGCCTTTTCCCCCGCCGAAAATAAAATACTGAATCCCTTGATTACACGCTGAGTAAACCT
This sequence comes from Nicotiana glauca, assembly GCA_026770625.1. NCBI lineage: Eukaryota > Viridiplantae > Streptophyta > Magnoliopsida > Solanales > Solanaceae > Nicotiana > Nicotiana glauca. Next base: position 37,344 of record MU747938.1, read on the forward strand.
CCCTTCAATCCATCCACTGCCCCGACACGTGGGCAAATGTCCCATCATCACAACAACACTGCGAAATAATTGTTCATAAGCATCATGGCAACATGTGTCTAGCCTCAAAGCTCTTACAAGTTCTGTTACTAAGCTGAAATAATAGAATATCCCCCCAAAATGCGGCTATCATAGTCCAATCAACTATACCGGGAAAATCATCCTGCACCACATTTGTAGTGCCACTACAATCCTTCAATTGTTCGATTTATAACAAGCGCTCGCGTAAGATTGAGTAGGAAGAAATCAAAGGCATAAGCCTCAAAGGAATCGAACCGCACGAAAAGGAAATCAAGAAGGGAAGTACTCCTAACAGTCCTGCAGCCTCCCGGGGATAAGTACAGACGTCTCCGTATCGATCCGCGATACTCTACTAGACTTGCTCATGACTCGTGAGACCGACGGGAACCTAGCGCTCTGATACCATGTTGTCACGACCCAAAATCCACTAAGGGTCGTGGTGGCGCCGGACACCTCTGTCAGGCCAACCAACTAACTCATCAATTAATTCCTCTTTTAATACTTTTGAAAATCTAAGGTTTTTCCTTCCATTTTTATAAATAAAAGTTCACTACTAGAATTCAAATTTAAATAATAGCAATTAGTACAAATCCGTTGAAAACCACCCCAGAAACTCGGTGTCACAAGTACATGAGCAACTACTGATAAGAGAAATAAAATACAACATCCGTCCGGAATACAGTGGATGAAAAGTAAATACAGTACACTGGAAGGGACTACCCTAGCTGCGATCGCCTCAAATGATGCAGCTCACCTAGTCCCAGTGTCATCCATGCTGCTACACCCAATAGGCTGCTAGAGGTATATATACCTGTGCAAAAAAAATGCACAGAAGTGTAGTATGAGTACGTAATCAACGTGTACTCAGTGAGTATCCCGCCTAATCTCGAAGGGGTAGAGACGAGATGGCCAACTCCGACACTTACTAGAGGTTAACTAGCAATATTCTATAAGTGCGAGAATAGTCATGGATTTGTATAAAAGTTCTAATTGGGAAGCCAGCAAATAGGTAAACACCTTCAACAATAAATCAAGGGCTTCTAAAGTCTGTTCTTTATTATCTTATCAGTTTATATCAATCCACATATAGCCAATTCCACATTTACAAATTTCCAAGTAACAGATAAACATGCGCAAATCATGCCGAGGTCAACAGCCCGCTCCAATAGAATATAAATTATGCACTGCCGAGGGTCGAGCGGCACGAACCATAGATGCATCTATTATCACCGAGGCGTTCGGCCCGTTCCATAATTAAACACATATCCTACTCGTGAATCATCCATGCGACGCAGGCACACATAAAGTACATGCTCACTCAGTCAAATACGAACTTATCGGGGAATATTTATTCAAATAAAACCAATTCTCCTTTAACAATTTAAGAAATTACGTTTAATTCTTTTAGGAATTTACTTACTAATTCGATGTGAGTGAAGCAATTCAAGCTACCAATGTGTTCACAATTAATCCACGTACACATGTTTTTGGGTCCTAACTACCTGGACAATAGCATAATAGTAGTTACGCACGGACTCTCGTCACCTCGTGCGTACGTAGCCCCCACAAATAGGAGCACATAATTAATTACTTCACCTATGGGGTAAATTCCCCCTCACAAGATTAGAAAGGAGACTCACCTCGCTCCGAAGATCCACAACCGACATTCTACATTCTTCCGAGGACTCCAATTGATGCACCACGCTCCAATACTAGCCAATGGTTACGCATATCCATTAATATATGCTCAATTATACTTTACAACCCAATTTATAACCATTCCTCACCCCGAACGAAAAGTTGACAAAAATGCCATCGGGCCCACGTGCCCGTAATCCGAAATTTTTCAAAGATAAACTTTGCCCATGACCTTAGGAAATCAAATATATAATTTTCTCTTAATTCCATACTCCAAATCGTGGCTAAAGTCCAAAAATTAAATTTCTAGGGTTACTACCAAAAATCCCAATTTTTCCCACAATTTTCATGTCTAATTCCATGGTATAATCTTGTATTTAACTTGAAAATAAGTAGGAGTAGCTTACCTTGACATTGCTGATGAAATCCCTCCTTGAAGCTCTCAAAAAATCGCCCAATGATGTGAAGAAAATGAGAGAAATGAACCAAATTCGCAACTTAAATCAAGCTTCTGCCTCCAGACATTTCCGCTTCTGCGGGATTATTATCGCTTCTACGGACGTCGCTTCTGCGACTTTTGGCCGCTTTTGCGGCTTTGGGCAAGAGGGAGCTGACCGTTTCTGCAATTTTTCCTGGGCTAGGCCCTTCCGCTTCTGCGGTCCAAGAACCGCAGATGCGGTTATGACAGAAGCAGCAAATTCTCAGGCCTTCCCAAAAATCCATTTTCGATCCGTTAACCTCCCGGAATCCACCCGAGGCCCTCAAGACCTCAACCAATCATACCAACTAGTCCCAAAACACATTACGGACTTACTTGAGGCCTCAAATCACATCAAATAATGCCAAAATCATGAATTACACCTCAATTCAAGCTTTATGAACTTTAAACTTTCCAACTTCTATATCTGATGCTTAAACCTATCAAATCACATCCGATTGACCTCAAATTTTGCACACAATTCATATTTGAAATTACGGACCTAATCCAACTTCTGGAATCGGATTCCAACCCCGATATCAAAAAGTCCACTTCCGGTCAAACTCCCCAAAAACCTTCAAATTCTAACTTTAGCCAAATTGCTCCAAAAGGACCTACGGGCCTCCGAATTCACTTCCGATCGCGCTCCCAACTCCAGAATCACCATATGGAGCTATTTCCAAACTCGGAATCCCAAACGGACATCGATAACACTGAAATGCACTTCAAGCCAAACTTAAGAAATTCCTTCTAAAATGCTAGCTTCCACAGTAGGCGCCAAAACGCTCCCGGGTTATCCAAAACCCAATCCGGGCATACGCCCAAGTCCGAAATCATCATACGAACCTGTTGGAACCTCCAGATCCTGATTCCGAGGTCGTTTACTCAAAATTCCAATCCTATTTCATTCTTTCAACTTTAAGCTTCTCAAATGGAAATTTTTATTTAAATTTAGCTCCGATCTTCATGAATTTAAATTCCGACCATGCGAACAAGTCATAATACCCGAAATGAAGTTGTTCATGGCCTCCGACTGCTAAACGGAGCGCTAGTACTCAAAACGACCGGTCGGGTCGTTACAGCTAAACTGATGAGATATCGAAATGTTATGGCATCCATAACAGGTGAATATGTTTCTTCATAATCGAGTCCAGATCGTTGTGAGAATACTTGTGCGACAAGGCGAGCCTTGTACATTTCAACTTTATTTTTATCATTTCCTTTTCGCACAAAAACCCATTATGACCAACTGGCTTTATATCAGCAGGTGTTTGGACTACTGGACCAAAGACCTCTCTTTTAGCAAGTGACTTCAATTCCGATTGAATTGCCTCTTGCCATTTTGGCCAATTAGATCTTTGTCGACATTCTTCGACGGATCGGGGTTCAAGATCCACGCTATCTTGCATAATATTAAGTGCAATATTATATGAAAAAATTATCCACCACTATTTCATATCGATTTAAATTAATCCCATCACTGATAGAACTTATTAAAAGTTCCTTACTCACTTGAGCTTCAGGTTCATTGATTTCTTCAAAAATTTCAGAACTAATCAGATCTTAAGTCTCTTCAGGAAATTACTTCATAGTATCGTTTTGATCATTTGTCAATTTTCTTTTTCGAGGATTTCGATCCTTAGAACCCAAAGGCCTACCACGCTTCAGGCATGCTTTAAGTTCACTAGCTCTCATACTAGTAGATGGTCCTACCGGGACATCAATTCGGATAGGCACATTCTTTGAATGGATATGTGACTTAGTTATACTTTTCAAATCAGTAAATACGTCTGGCATTTGATTTGCTATATTCTGTAAATAGATGATCTTTTTGGACCTCCTGATTACATATAGGGGTACGTGGATCAAAGTGAGATAATGATGAAACTTTCCACACAATTTCTCTTTTGATTTCCCTTTTCTCTCCCCTTAATTGTGGGAAAATTGTTTTATCAAACCGACAATCTACAAATCGAGCAGTAAATATATCTCCTGTCAATGGTTCAAGATAGCGAATAATAGAGGGTGATTCAAACCCAACATATATTCCTATCCTTCTCTGTGGTCCCATCTTACTGCGTTGTGGTGGTGATACTGGCACATAGACAGCACATCTAAAATTTCGTAGATGGGCAATATTTGGTTCATGATCAAAAACTAATTGTGACGGAGAATATTTATTATAATGTGTCGGTCTGAGACAGATAAGTGATGCTGCATGCAAGATAGCATGGCCCCAAATAGTGGTGGGCAATTTTATTTTCTTAAGTAGTAGTCTTGCTATCAATTGCAGGCGTTTAATAAATGACTTTGCAAGGCCATTTTAAGTATGAACATAAGCTACAGGATGTTCAACTTTTATCCCAACTGATAGACAATAATCATCAAAAGCTTGAGATGAGAATTCTCCAGCATTATCAAGGCGAATAGCCTTTATAGGATAATCTGGGAATTGTGCCCTCGAATTATTTGGGCTAATAGCTTTGCAAACGCCAGATTGCGAGATGATAGTAGGCACACATGAGACCATGTTGAAGATGCATCTTTTAGGACCATAAAATATCTAAACAACCCACTTGGTGGGTAACAGATCCACATATATCCCCATGTATACGCTCTAAAAAGGCAGGGGATTCAATGCTAACCTTCATTGGTGATGGTCTAGTGATCANTGGCCATGCCAAAGCACAAAAGTATTTGAATCCGTAAACTCCTGGTTTACGATAGAGCGTGCTTCAACTGTACTAATTTTTGAATAGTATAAGCCAGAAGATAAAGTTGGTAACTTTTCTACAATACATTTCTGACCAGAAATATTCTTTGTAATACAAAGATATTCCATGTTCATTTCATCTATTGTCTCAACATGATACTCATTTCGATGGATATCTATAAAACTCAACAAGTTTCTTCTAGACTTGGAGGAGAATAATGCATTATCTATAGTAAGTTTTGTTCCCTTAGAGAGAAATATAATGGCTCTTTCGAAACCTTCAATCAAACTTATATTACCAGAAGTTGTTGAGACATTTGCTTTTTCCTTATGCAAATAAGAAAAGTATTTCTGCTCCTTGAATATGGCATGAGTTGTTCCACTATCAATAACACAAATATCTTCATGATTTGTCTTTGATCCAAACATAATTTGAGAATTATCTATATTCTTCAAAATAACATAAATAAAATATATTATAGTAAATATCATTATCAAAGCATAACTTTTATTTATGTACAACAATTACATAACCATACTATTTATTACAAACAACAAAAATTAAAATATTTACATTTCTACAGATTCACTACCGATTACATGACTTGTTTCTCCTTCTGGGAGTGCAAAGTAATCAGCTACATCCAAATTTACGAAGTCTAAATTATCTTCAGAAATAAAATTTGCTTCAGCATTTTTCTCTGTCATCTTCAGGGAGGCTTGATAAAGCTCAACCAGGTGCTGGCATACGACAGGTACATGACTATTGCCCTTTTTCTCCACATCCATAGCATGCATTTTCTGCATTTGGTGCTTGCGCCGCTTCATGCTTTTGTTCCTTCCTTTTCCACTGATGGTGATGAGGAGATTTTTTTGGTGCATTATTATTACCATGATTAGAGTTTCTTCCCCGACCACGGCCATGACCACGACTGGGGCCACGACCTCTTCCACGTTTAGCTTGGTGAAAATTCGTCTCATTCACTTCAGGGAATGGACAAGAACCAGTAGGTCGGCTTTCATGGTTTTTCATTAATAGCTCATTATGTTGCTCGGCTATAAGAAGATGTGAGATAAGTTCAGAATACTTTTTAAATCTCATCTCTCGATATTGCTGCTGCAGGAGCGTATTTGAGGCGTGAAAAGTGGTGAAAATTTTCTCCAACATATCATGATCAGTAATATTATCACCACATAATTTCAATTGGGAAATAATTCTGAACATAGCAGAATTATACTCACTTATAGATATAAAATCTTGTAGCCTTAGACGAGTCCAATCATAACGTGCCCGTGGAAGAACAACCATCTTCAGCTGGTCATATCTATCTTTCAATTTATTCCACAGCATGAATGGATCTTTAATAGTGAGATATTCCATTTTCAGGCCCTCATCAAGGTGATGGCGTAGGAATATCATTACTTTGGCACGGTCTTGGTTTGATGCATGATTTTTATCCTTGATGGTGTCTGCCAGACTCATCGTATCAAGATGAATTTCACCATCATGCACCCAAGATATGTAGCTTTTTCCCGATATATCCAGGGCTACAAATTCAAATTTAGAAAGATTTTTGACAGAAGCAGCAACGTGTAAGTTCGTACCTCAGATACTTTTAAAGTTTTTGCTCGAGATGGCAGAGTCTCGTACTGATAACGTGTTATAAAATAATGACTATAAAGTAAATAAACTAAAGACAAGTATAGAGAGAAACTGATATATTATTCAACTTCAAACTTATGTACATAATAAATTGAAATCTCCTCTATTTATAGAAAAAAGCAAGCTGCTACTGCAAGTTGCTGTGTAAGCTGCTACTGTACTAGATATAGATAATCTTCAACTGGTGGAGATATTTATCCATAACGGAGTACCGAAAGGATAAGCTTATTGTACCATGTATGGATAATCTTCTACCAGGGATAATGTTTATCCATAATGGAGTATCGAAAGGATAAACTTATTGTACCCGGTATGGATCAGCTTCTACCGGGGGTAATGTTTATCCATAACGAAGTATCGAAAGGATAAGCTTATTGTACCCGATATGGATAATCGTCTACCATGAGTAATGTTTATCCATAACCGAGTACGGAAGTGATAAGCTTCTTCAGGAGGCTTATCTTCAATAGAGTACTAAATATATAAACATATTTACGACTAAGTCTCATATGAATAAGCTTCTTCAGGAAGCATATATACAACAGAGTACTAAATGAATATCCATAATATAATATATTTATAACATGAACCCATTATTTTCAAAATTTTAATATACTTTTACGTATAAATTTTTATTTCGTGTTGAAAATTATGGATTCAATTAAACCCGTTATTAGCATACTATTGTGTTACTCCATAAAATGGGAAGAGGGGGAGAAACCATAATTCAATAATAATCCACTTCTGAACGAAATCTTTTTATCGGCCTCTTCCTCAAAAAATTAAGAGGAAGAAAAATATTTGGGAATTATGTTTAACGATCCCCCTTTCTTGGAGAAAAAGCAAAGTTCAATATTTTCTCCTCAACATTTGGGTTTGCCCTAGATTTACTTTAGACAAGGTCTATAGATTTTGTCAAAAAGGCCCCTCCATTTCAACTTAATACCTAATTAGACCCCCAAAAAAGTAAAGTGAAAGGGCTTCCACAAAAGTTTCCCTAGAGTAAGCCTCGCTACCTCTTCCGCCATTAACTCATAACTAGAAGGTTCCACTGCAAGCTTGAAAAAAGATTGTACCTTTGTGGGTGTTTCTGTTCATATTAAAATAAAAAACCCATCTTTTTATTCAATTCAGTAACTAGGGTTTTTCTAGGGTTTAACAATCCAGTGTACTGAAATGGTCAGCTCTAATGCTCTTCGTATTGCTCACCGGATTGCTCGCTGCACCTTTTCTTCTGGATATTTATTAAAGGGAGGTTGTAGGGGATATAATACAGCAGTGTATAATCAAACAAGGGGCTTGTTTTATTTGAATTCTAATAATGGTATGTGTAAATTTGACCTTTTGTTGTGTTATTTGAATGAATTATAGCCGCGGATGCATAAAGCTTATTTCTTTACTGTTTTGAATTTGTTTTTTTTTTTTTGCTATTGTATGAGTTATAGGGGGCAGTGAAAGGAGGGATTGGTTAAGACCTGGATTATTCAAAGCGAATTTTGGTGCCGTAAGATCAATTCATGGAACAGGTACCAATTACACACGCCCCGTTTAATGATTGTGATGAATTATGTGTTTTTTGTTATTCTATGTGGAAAATATATTAAATGTGAATATATAATTCATCTGTCGAATGTCATAAAAATTTTGGGAAATTTATGGATTCTATATTGGAGTTCTTGTGTAAAAAAGCTGAACTGATGGGTAAAACCTTTCTGTATGCTGCCCTTCCGATGCTAATTAGACCAGATAAAAAAATACCTTTCTGTTCCTTCATGTTCCATTGTGCCATTTGATAGTATTTACTGTGGCTATCCAGCTATATTTCTTCTGGAGGTGTTTAGTGTAATTTCTAGGAGTTAGTTTCATTTAGTTGAAACAGTTGTTAACTTGTTGTGTTTTAACTCTTATTTTCATTTTAATCAAAATCTTTTTGTCTCTAAAGCTTGATGAGTACACGTTATGCATAGAGGCTGGTAAATCAGAATATAGAAACTATCATACGTCCGCCGTGTTGCTCGGTGTCTTTTGTATATTGCAAGCTGCTACTTATTCCAAGAAGAGGAAAAGAAGCGGTATAGAAGCTCTAGCTAGCAGGCGGACAATCTTATATACCCCTCTGTCACAGAATGATGGTAGACAGATAGATAGGTGTATTGATGGATAGATATGTATTATTGAGAGAGAAAGAGAGAGAAAAGCTTGTTTACAATTGAAGTTAGTAAGCTGATAGGAGAGGTGGGAGATAGTTTGAATTTACTTTTATCTTGCCCTATGGTGCATTCTGAGTTTCTCCGAGAAAATGGAGGTGAGGTGAAGCTCAGTCACATTTACTGGTTCCTTCCTTTAAATTGAAGATTCCCTTTTCTATTGTTATCACTTTTCCGCCCAAAAAGGGATGCCCAGCCGGTGTTAAATGAGCTCTGTTATTATGAATTAGTAGGTGAATTATTCTTTCTAAAGAAATTAGTAAGTAAATTGTTGAAGTAACAAAGTCCTGGCTTTGAGGATTTTCATATAGACATGCTTTCATTATCTTGGTTACTTAGCCCCCCGGATGTGCTAAAGGGTTACATCTTGTTCTGTCAATGACATCTACCTGACTAATATATACCTGTGAATGGAACATCTATGTATCTAGAAGCAGATAATATTTGGAGTGTAAAGCATTATTATCCACTGTACTTGTCAAAAAACAAAAACTTATTATCTGTGAAATGTTTTTCGTATTGGTAAAAGTGGTATTCAATTATTACACTTTGATGTTCAACTTGGAAATTTTGGTGGTAATCATGGGAAAATGGGTAATGATTAATGAAGGTGTTTGTTAGAATTATTTTTTTATTCTCTGGTATATATTTTCCTATCACATTGCAGATGAATTTGACTTAAGTCACTAACATATAACCCCCACCCTCTTCCCTGTTTAATGTCTGGTTAGCCACGAGTATGAAAGATTTTTATGAGGTGCTTGGCGTCAATCGGAATGCAACTGCATCTGAAATCAAGAAAGCTTATTATGGGGTATGTTTTTTATCCCCCTCTTCGTTGGTTGATCTTGTCCTTTAAGGTTTGTAATTGTAAAAATTCATTGACTTACTACTCGAATAGGAGTTTGTAATAACTCAAGTTGCAATTTTGCAATTAACTTTTTTTGGTGTTTGTATCACCTTATCTCTGTTATTGGTGACACATTGTGTTATGCTTCAGCTTGCAAAGCGACTGCATCCAGATATGAACAAAGATGATCCAGATGCTGAAAAAAAGTTTCAGGAAGTGCAAAAGGCTTATGAGGTACTTCACTTTGGAGAACTTTTTTCTCTATAAAAGGTTGTTTTTGAAGTCAGTACCACATGGATTTTTGTATGAAAAATTGTTTATTTCTATGTTGCAGGTTCTGAAGGATGAGAAAGCACGTGAACAATATGATCAGGTTTGACATGTGTTATGGGTTACTTTGCACTTAATCCTGGCAGACGTTTACTTCACTATTTCGTGTTATTTGCATATTAGGGGTTTATTTTGCCTAGAAACATTCAAGACTTTGATTATTATTTCTCTTGAATGAGAAGCATTCTGATGCATTGCTCACTGTGCAGCTTGGACATGATGCATTTAATAGTATGAACAATGGTGGAGGTGGAGGTGCTGGGTTTGATCCGTTTGGTGGCTTCAGAAGTCCATTTGAAGACATGTTTAGAAATGCTGATGTAAGAACTAGATTTGGGTTCTGATATTCATCTACATTGTCTTGGAAAATTGCCATCATCATATTCTGGATATTTGAATTTCTTGGTAGCTGTCTGTTGAGCATTGTGTTGTACTAATTTGCGTATGATGTTCCGCCTCTTCATAAATCTGGTTGTTGAGCTAGATCCAAAGTTGAGTGGTTGTGCTCTCCCCTATACGAGAGAGGTCATCTGGTGTAGAGGTTGAGTGTTTGCTAAATAGTGTCACAGTCGGCATTAGAGAGAATGCACATAATTGCCAAACAATCTGAATTATTCTCCTCCTTCGCTTGGTTCTCCCTTTTCGATGAATATTAGCCCCATTTGTATAAAGCTATATGAGTCATTGATGTTTGAGAGAGATTGCAGAAGGATAGAGTCTACTAAGATAATGTTTGTGAAGAGGTACTTTGTTTGCAGCTAAGTACTAACTAATATCAATGTTGGAAGCTAAAGAATCAGTAGTATTTGACGTCATTGTTACCTGTCGAGTTTCCTTAAGCTTCAAATATATACTTTTCCCAATACATCTTTATCTTACCTTATTGGAAAAGGGGAAAAAACTTTACTTTTTTTTTTTGACAAGTGGGAGAAAAGAAAACTTTACTAGATACATCCCTGTTCCTTTGTGAGAAATAAAGCGTAGGAATGATGTCAGGTGAGGTGCTATGAAAACAGATGCTTTAATAATTCTCCTTAATCTCTTAGGCATCCACTTTTATGGTCTTTTCCTACGCATCATGACTCTTCCAACTTAAAGTCTTTTTGTGCTGAATCTGATGCAAAATTAGGTGAACCTACTGTCAGTACCTACTTTGTTATGCCCATCTCTTTTTTATTCTTAATTTCAATACTTGAGATCTAACCTTTTTCCGTTCCCTTTGGCATTTATTGGAGATCAGATTTTTGGCAACATATTTAACAGAGACATGGGTGGAGAGGATGTCAAGGTTTTCTCCTTTTATCTCTCCTCCATTTGTTATAGTGGCTGTTTCGTACTTATGCACTTCCAGCATTTATTTATTTTTAAAATGTTTTTGCCTCCTCTTGTGCAGGTTCCCATTGAAATATCCTTCATGGAAGCTGTTCAGGGGTGCACTAAGACCATAACATTCCAAACAGATTTGCCTTGCAGTTCTTGTGGTAGATTCACTTGTTTTTTCCTATGATAAAGGATATATTCACTTGTTTCTTAAAGGAGCTTGGTTTAATTTAACTGCCTAATCTATATCTCTAGCAGTTTCTTTAGTTGTTTCCTTTTTGCGGTGGGGAATCTAAATAGGACATCAATATGTCTTTCGTACTATTGTTCTCAAAGTTGCTAGTGTAGTAGCATTCATGTGCACAATTATTAAAGAAGCCTTTTCCAATAAGGAACAAGATTAAATATTTACTGCTGGGTGTTGAGTGAGAGGGACAGATGATATGTTGAATTCACATGTAAAAGTTTATCTACACTCTTCAACATATAAAATTTGGTCAAAGTAGTCCATCCTTCTAGTTCATGTTAGCGAGGTAGACTCCAATCTACTTGGTACTTACTGCAGTCACTTTTCCTCCCTACCTCGTTTCTCTTTTAGGTGGAACTGGTGTGCCTCCTGGCACTAGACCTGAAACTTGTAAGCGCTGCAAAGGTTCAGGTGTGGTGAGTACCGCTTGCTTATTTTCACTCTTTACTTTCGGCTACATGCATGTTTCATTGTATATAATGTTGGCTCCTTTTTACTTATATTTTCAATAACCCTCTGCAGTCGATCTCGCAAACTGGTCCTTTCACGTTGCAGACGACTTGTCCTGCATGCAAAGGAACAGGGAAGATCGTATCGGTATGACGTCCTCTCCACAAAAACCAGTATTGTTAGTTATGCATGCATATAGCTAATAATGATCTTTCCCTTTTGTGAGATGAGTTTGGTCATTGTGCTTTGTTTGCTATAAGCATAGTAACAAGGTATTATAATTATACTTTGATTTAAAAGATTACATGAACATCATAGAAGTGAATCTTTAGCTTCGCCAACTTCATTTTTGTTTTGGCTCTCTTTAGCCCTATGTCTCTTATCCCTAGGAGGTCTTCCTTCACTAGCAGTTTTTTTTGGAAAATGGTAGGGCAAGAATAAAGTGTACATCCGTTTCATATTGGTAGAAGTTTGTTTTCTGACTGCTGGTTGTTCGTACTCGGATAAGAATAAAAATCCTAAATATACCTTCTTTATAGAGTTTCTTCAGTTTTGTGATATTCAGAAGAATATTACTCTAGTTCTTTTGAACAGGAAGAACATTTTCTAGTTTATAAAGAAAATGTCTGTTCTCTAGTGTTCTTGGCGCATCCCATAAGATGATCGAAGTCTCCCTCTTGATACAAAGAATTGTTAAAAAATTATTCTTTTCAGCTGACACGTGTACTCTTATATTTATGTATCATCAATATACATGCTTTTCTTTTGGGGAAGAGTGCAACAATGACTTTTGAGTTCTCTTTTCAAAAAACAATGGCTTTTGAATTCTAAGCCACTGCCTGTTGCAGTGTTAACTAGCATTTCAACTTTTACTTTGATGAATTGGCTTTGTTTAATGAATCATTGCGTTAGAGGTAGAAGCACTTATAGAAATATTCTTGGCCTACAGAGTTTCTGCATGTCTTGCAAGGGAAATCGGGTACTACGAGGACCAAAGACAGTGAAAGTGGATATCATGCCTGGTAAGCTGTTGTCACATATTATGTGCTCATGACTGCCACAGCAAGTAACCAAGTATATGGTGCGAAATATTTGTAAACATGACCGATTTTGATGCTTTGTTATACTCTGCTGGTACAAGTTGCATTTGTTAAGAGTTTATTCATTATTGATTTAGCAGCTTTAGTAGATGTATCCATGTCATAGGCCTAAATAGTATAGTTGTGGCTTGTGCACCTTAACTACCCTTGCCCCTTTTCCGAAATATGTGAAAGAAGCAAAAATGGGTAAATTATTGTGTGAGAACTTTCTTTTCAGATGAAAGCACCTGATTGTTAAAATCTGTATGTGGATTGATGCAATTTTACTTCAACTAAAACCTTTTTGTTTTTCATCAACAGGTGTTCAAATAGTCCTTTTAGCATTAAAAGTTGAAGAACGAGATTAAACGTATCATTTGAACAATTTTTGCCTCCATTGTTTGTCTTTGTTGCGATTACATGATGTTGAATGGTTCTATGTCTCTCTTGAAAAAGTTGAAGAAAGAGATAAAATGTATCATTTGTTTGATTTGACAAAAATGGCATACAAACCATAAAAACACACCTGTATACAGACAGATCAATTCTAGAAGGGGAAAACCCGTGTATGCTGTAGCTAGGAACAACATAATTTTGTGGTAGTGCATGTGGCTGTGCATGCCTCAAGCAATTTTGTATCGCTCATTATTGTTTATCTACAGGAGTAGACACTGACGAGACACTCAAGGTGTATGGAAGTGGTGGAGCAGATCCTGAAGGCAATCGGCCTGGAGATCTTTACGTTGTTATTAAGGTTCAGTTGAAGGCTTCCATGGTCATTTTGTATGTTAGGTTTCTTATATTCTCAATTTTGATTCATGTTATTAACAGAGGCCTCTGGAATTCTTTTTTCAGGTCAGAGAAGACCCTGTTTTCCGGAGAGAAGGCTCTGATATTCATGTAGATACTGTTTTGAGTATCACCCAGGTACTGTTTCGGTAACTATAAGCATTGCTGATATAAAACAAAGTGTCGCTGCTGTATATTAAGTAATATAGAGTAACTACAGTTCACTATGCCCGACAAATTTTGATTTCTTATGTTTTTTAAGTGCTATTTTGCATCTAAGTTATTATCCTCATATCAATTACTATTTCCTTGCATTTCTTTTGTCTTCAATTCTTATTCTTATGATGCAAATAATCTTTATAAACCTTATTCCGATATCCCTCCAAACAAAAAGATTACAGCGTTACCACAGTTCTTAAAGTATATTGAGCCTACCCCTGGTCGCTTGAGTTTTAGGTTATTAGTGGTTTGGCTTGCTAACGTGTTTGTGTTCCATGACCCAAAGTATTAGGTAACGTTAATTGGGAAACTAACGTACTTGGTGGGGGGAGGATACAACATGAAACTTTTTGCATTAATATGTATGAATTGTTTTCTTCATGGAACTAATTGAGAAATTTCATCACATTAACATATGCTGGGACCCAAAAACGTTTTGCATTTCTGGACATCTGATAGCCATAACAGTTGTCAACACGAGGCTACATACTTTTGCCATTATATTATTTCTTGTCATGGCTCCTAAATCTACGACTTTGTGAATCTTCGCTGGGTAATATGGTTAGATTCTGATGAATACTTCACTGCAGGCAATCTTGGGAGGAACAATCCAAGTCCCAACTCTGACTGGAGATGTTGTTGTTAAGGTACTGAAATACTACTAAGCTAGTCATAGTTAACTTTTGCCCTTCATCTTCCTTCTTGGAATGTTTAAAAGTTTGAAGACATTAGCACTCTGACTGTCCCTACTACTCGGTAAAAGTGAGAGTAGAAAGAGAGCACACATTGGAAATGGAGAGAAAATGTGGTCCTGCATGATATTTCTACAATTAGTTGGGATAGGGTCTCTAGTTAAACTTTTAAGACATTTATGTAACTGATAAATTCCCATTGCATATTTTAGCATGTCTAATTCTCATAGTAAAAGGCAATCTTGTTCAACTGACACAAAAAGGGTAGAAAAATGTTTGGGCTTATGGTTGATTACACCACAAAAATAGCAAGAAGAGATGAACAATAGCAGGGCTTCTAGGAGGCAACTATGAAAATTTAAGGTGTCAAAAGAACTCTAGGATCAGATAGATCCTCGAGACATAAAAATTGGTAGATAGCTCGGAAACTTTTTGCATTACCTGGAATTTTATGAATTGAAAGGTGAGAGCAGCATGATATACAATATTTCTTACCCTTTAAAACTAAATGATTATCGCGAAATATAGACGATAAGGCGCTCCTTACTTATTTATTGGATGTAAACTAATAGGATACAAATTTTATTGTCTAGTCTAGATCACTTCAATTTTCCGAAGTTCTATCAAATATCCACTCAAACTAGTCAATTCTTTTGTTTTAGTGGAGAATCTTCTGATATAGCGGTTATTCGACCTCTATAACAGCAACTGCCAAATATCTCTTGGCCAGAAAGTTGCCTGAGTTAGAAATTTAAGGCAAAGAAGTAGGTTAAATATTCTGCACTGAGACTAGATAAATTAAGCAAGCTCTATACTTGTTCAATCTGCATCCAGATAGTTATTAATTCCTTTCTTATTTTGGTCGAGACTGCTGTTTGTACATCTTCAATTGCCAAATGCCACTTGGCCAGAAAATTTTCGAACTTGAAGTTAAGGGTAAAAAGTAAATTTTATTTTACTGCACTATGACTACGTTAATTAAGCAATCACCGTACCTGTTCAATCTTCAGGAAGATGGTACAGTATGAGTTTTTGAGCCTTCAAATCATCCTTAACCCGCGTCATATTAGTTTTGAGAAGTGTTTGGTGGTTTATTTCTGGTAGGCAATGGTCATTGCTGAAACGTAACGGGTTCTCTGACGTATGGAACAACCGAGGAATTGATTTTACTGTTTGGTCCTTCGATGATTGATCTTGATGTGCCAAAATACTGATATCCTGTTGTTTGTAGGTTCGTGCTGGCACTCAACCTGGCCAAAAGGTTGTCCTCAAAAAGAAAGGTAACAGTTTCTTTAAATTGCTTTGTTCAAGACAGTTTCTTTTCTTCTGGATTAGTTCTTTTGATGAATACTTGTTTATAAAAAAAAGGAATCCTTGTTTTGCTGAATGCTGGAATTTACTGGATCGTCAGATGATTTGGATATTTACCCATATTGTCAAGTTATAGTGTGAGGTATAGTAGGACTTGTATCAATTTACAGTGTGATGGTCTGTGTGTAACAAACAAATAACTCTACATAGGAGTAGTTTGCAAGACCTCCTAGCTTTATCCAAGCAGTTTTCTTTGATGTGCAGTTGTGCACAGAGTCAATATCTTGTTTAACTCTTGAAACATTATAAACTATTTTATTCAAGCTTATAGTATTTCCGTGTGCTTATGCAGGAATAAAAGGACGGAATTCCTTCTCGTTTGGGGATCAATTTGTCCACTTCAATGTCAGCATTCCCACGTAGGTGCTCTTTGTGTAAAATGTGGAAATGACCATCTACTACTGCACTTTTTACTACCGTCGACTCTTTTGGTCAGCCTAGTCTCAAGAAAATTAGGAGGTTTTATAATTCGATGGCCACTGAATTAATTCATAACAAAATATTTGGTGGAGAAGGTACACTCATGAAGCTATCCTGTATTCCGCGATCTTCTAATGATTATTTTTGCAACTTGGGTGCAGAAACTTGACACCAAGACAGCGCCAATTGATTGAAGAGTTTGCCAAGGAGGAGCAAGGGGAATACGATAAAGGGGCTGCAGCAGGAGCCTCTAGGTGAGGGCGCACTACGAGCTAGGTTAGTGGGTATAGGGATGAGCCAAAAGTGTGTACTATCACGTTACTATTCTTTTTCTCATGAGCTGGGAAACATAGCCAGAGCAATTTTGGGGTTTGGTCATTTCCATTTTATTGGTTTACTTTACCTCGGGCGAGGATTTAATTGTTGCTTGATGGAGGGGACTAGTTGATGGGAAAGATAGTTCTAGTATCATTATTGTGGTAGCGAGATAATGTAGCATTTAACCTGCAACTTATGTTGTATATAAATATGAAACAACTCACTGTTTCTAAAGGAAATGAGAATAATAGCCTAGCATGGCACCAATTCTTATTTTCAAAATTCAAGTGCTTAGGCGTAAGTATAGGCGAATTATTGATTAGCTCAAAAGACTATCTATATATTTGAATTCTTATGCAAGAAAGTTGGTTTTATTGTAACCAAATGAAAAAAAAAATTAATTGTAAACCTGCGTTATGTGTAAGATTTCAGGTCGGGAAGAGTGTGCCTGCCTGGTTTCCTTTTCTTTTCTAACCAAAATTTTGATGTTGTCTCTAAAGTAGAATGGTTAGAATTTGGTGCTGTGTTTTTCTTACTCGTGTTAGAACTCTATCGAGTTCCCTGACACCTCAATAATTGAGATGTCCAGATGAGTCCCCTAAAATATGGCTTTCTTGGGCTTAGGGGTTTGAACCGCCACCTCAAGAGTCACATGTTTACCTTGATGGACCGGGTCCATCTCATCCACATCAACAGGCTCTGCCAACTTTGCTTTCCTTTTGTCCATCTTTATCTTCTTACTTTCTTCCATAGCGTTCTGCAACTCCTCCTCACTTTGCTTCAGCTTGCTCCTCGTAGCCCTTCCTTTTGGTAGAGGAGTTTCAGTAGTTTCAAAAGAAGCATCCTTCCTTTTCTTGTTGGCTCTTGCTATGCCAGGAGTCTTTGGATTTCTCTTTTTCTTGGGGTTATAACTCTCACCTACTTTTTCACAAGATCTGCTAGCGTCTCTTCAACAGATTAACCATGTTCATCTATATGCTTGCTAAGATTAACTAGTCCTTCAGCAGCTTCCCCTGATCCACTTCTCCCTGTTTTCTTACTACTTTATACCACTTTTTATGGCTCAGCTCCACAGATAGCCATTTTCACCGTTTTAGAGGTGGGTGAAGAATCAACCACTTCTTTCCCTTTTCCCCTCTCATCACTACGTACACCCTCACTCTCTTTTTCTTTTCTCTTTTAATTTTACCTCCTCTCCTTCTTGACTCAAGCATTTCCACATCACAATAGACCCAACCAAAACAAATTGATTTTCCAAATTTTCAGCTGAGATCAAAAATTACCTCAGTAGAGGGATTTTGCACAAATGTTACCTGCTCAGAATTAGAAGACCCGGTTCATTCCCCCTTATTCACAGACTTGAAAGAATCATCATAATTTTGGGACTCTTGGGCTTGACTAGCCTTTAATTGAGCTTCTGAAAGCTCGCCTCACAATCATCGGACCAACGGAACGGAGCACCCTTCTAGGTTAATCTAGTCAAAGGTGCTGCAATGGATGAAAATCCCTGCACAAACTGGCGATAATACCCTGCTAATCCTAAGAAACTCCTGATCTTAGTCACCGAAGTGGGACGTGGCCTACTCTGAACTGCCTCAATCTTCTTGGGATCCACCTTAATACCCTCGCCTGATACAACATACCCCAAGAATGCAACAGACTGTAGCCAAAACTCACATTTGGAAAACTTAGCATACAGCTTTTGTTCCCTCAAGGTATGAAGCATCACTCCCAAATGCTGCTTGTGCTCCCCTAGGCTACGTGAGTAAATTTAGTCAGAGTTGGGCGAAGTGGAGAGTGTTCTAAGCTATCAACCTGTGACTTGCATTTTATGTTCTGTCCAAGTCAAGAAATATGATATCTTTTTCATCTATAATTCCACTCCATAAAAGTTGTTCACAGTTCTGTTAGTTGGATAAAGACTAAAGATTATTCTAACTAGATCAAGATCATCGCAGAAGTTGGAATACATAACAAGTCAGGAACAGGAACCTATTATAACATCCATATTATTGATCTTTATGTAAAGCGCCAAGGTACATTTGTATAACATTAGGACCTTTTCTAGATAGCACCAAAGACCTTTTCTTTTTTATCCAATCTGAAACCATCCAATTTTAAATAAAAATGGGAGACCGCAGTCTCAAAATACAGAAATAAAATCTTTTCAAATTTAAAGCGTACGAGCTAAAAAGTTTGAAGTATGATGCATACATCAGGATAACCAGGACTACTTCTCTTCCTGAAGTATTTAGAAGTAGCAAATTTATGTGACCTTCATTTTTTTTATTGCAACATTGCTAGACCTAAATTTCATAAAACAGATCATTAAAATTACAAGTGAAACTATATCTGAAACTCTCATGGAAGTAGGAATTTACCATTTCAAACGAACTCCTATCCTTATTTAGTATTCCCTCAGGCTCACTTTAATTGATTTTCTAATTTTTATTTTTTTGTCGTTCATAATATTTGATTTTTTCAAATATCAAGAAAAAAATAACTTCTTTTTTTCAAAGTTGTCCTTGAAATAAAGAGCCTAGGAGTAATTGTTGTATTTCCAAAGTATAAATTAACTTGAGCCACTAATTAGTTGACCACAATATTAGATCTTGATGGATTGCAAAACATATAAGTTACACAAAATAGAGATAAGAATGTTAAGTGTAAAAAAATTGTATTGGAAGGAAACTGGTTCATATTATCTTTTATATTACCAAATTAAGCTTATTATAGGAAAATATTTGTTATATATAATTTGTTTTTCACTATCACATTTATTTTATTTTGATATATTGATGATATGAATTGCGTTTAAAGAAAGAAGTAAAAATTCGTATAGTTGATCCCAACTCATTTGGGACAAAGCCGTTGTTGATTTTATTGTAGTTTGATGTGGCACAAATTTTTAAAATGTAAAGAATAAAAGAAGACTTTTGAATATTGGAGTTCTATAATAACTGTGTATATATTGTATAACATAAAAAAATTTCCCTTCGAATTTTGTGGTTTTATACATATTATATCATTCCTACAAGGGAACTTCGCAATATGTAACTGATGAAATAAAAAATTCTGCTAACCTTTATCATTTATTGCTTATTATTGGCCATAAATTTATGCTAGATACATTTCATGTAAAGATAAATCTAAACAAAAAATGGCTCATATATAGCATGGTCAAAAAATCAATTAAAGTGGACCAAAGAGAGTATAGAGTAACTTTACTTAATAAGTGTTCTTTTGGACCTTACCATTTGAAATGCGTAAAAATAGCACGGGCTAGCCAGTTTTCGGACTAGTCATTAAAAAATAGCCAACGTCTGCAAAGTCATTAAAAAATAGCTACTATTTTACTGCAATACGAAAAATTCCAATATAATATACTGGAGATCGGTGCACCTCTGTATGAACTTCCAGCATATTATGTTAGAACTCTAACACGCGAAAAATTCAAGCATAATATACTGAAGATTGAAGCACTTGTGTATGAACTTCCAACATATTATACTTGACCAGTAAATTACACTGGTTCCAGTATATCATGCTGGAGTATTTTCTGAATTTTGAACTGTGTTTTCATTTAGATTTATCTTTACATGAAAAGTGACTAAATTTTGGTTACTTCTAAAACCATGGCTACTTTTGAATGACCACTTGAACTAGCTATTTTTGAATCTCTCCCATAGGCCAAGTGAAGAGGCCGCTGAAGCAAGCTCCCTTTATTATTCAATAAATAAATGAAATTACAAGTATTTAATTCTCAGAGATCTTCTCAAACTTGCTCTTTCACGAATTGATTCACAGTAGTATATCTTTTTGACATGGATATTGCACAGAGAAAGGGACAACCTGAACAGGGGGGGGGAAGGAGTTCATTTCTTTCTTCAGTAGTCCATTGAATGCACTCGATGAAAATGGAATTTCTAGGAGGTAAAAAATTCATCAAACGATAACTTTGATGAATCCCAAAGACAAATAAGCGACAAATAGAATGATAACTTATAACTAAAAATAAAAAAGTTGTCCACGAAACAGCACTTTGACTCACCAGATCATTACCTATTCAACCGCAACGAAATGGGTATACATAAGGTGGGGGGATTGATGTCAAAAATTTCAGGATGACATCAATGCACCAAACAGATAATCAACCTCCCTACATAACATTATTTAGAACGACACCAAAATAATGCGCCTACTAAACCTATTTTCTCAAACTAGGCCTACAAATTACGTAATCTCAGTAGCAATAATCAAGATGAGACGAACTGCATCTCGAATACTTAAATCTCCATGAGAGTATTATTGCAAGAATAGAATACAAGTATAAGCAATTGCCCACACGATGAGTACCTGCAGCATGAGCTTGCAGCTGGCTAAAATCCATAATAATGCTCGAACTGGCCATTGTCATGTTTGTTAGTAAATTCAGCATTCTATGTTTCAAGATGTTGCAGATTTCCCTGTTGATTTTTGTTTCTTCGCATCCAACCCCGCCAAACCTGTTCCTAAACCAACAGGAGTTTGATCTTGTCCTAGTGTTTTGGAATGGTCTGCTTGGGCATTTCCTCCAGGTCCATCAGAAGAATGACCATTCGCTTCTTTCTTTTCTTCATTAGTTTCATTAGCATTTGCAGCATCCGGTGCGGCGCCAGAGTTTATTACATTGAGTAGCTGGGTAAGAGGGGGTAAAGTCGCTGCAGGAACACCACTGGGACGTACCAGAAGACCCCTTGCTGCAGCTTTTTTCCTTACTTCAGCAGCAGCTCGTGCAGCTCTTTCATCAACTCCTCTTCCTCGCGGAAGCCCATCACCAAGTACTGCAGAACTTAATGATTGGTTCATGCCACCAACACCAGCACCTCCAGCAGCAGCCTGAAATGCGTGTAGCAGGCTGGGATGAGCCTGCAACATTCAACTCAAAACAGTGAACATCCTCTTTCTAGTTGACATACTTGTAAACTAATTCCAAGGCGACCACAATCATGTCCTAGAATGAAAATCCACTAATAAATTCTTTCCAACATTGGCCATAAAAAGGGAAAAGGAAAAGCCAAGATCCTATATACGCCATAGTAATTGTTGATCTAAGGGTCCTAAAGGGGATTAAACATGCACTATCACGAAAGAGATATGAAGAGGGAATGCAAATTAGAAAAGCAAGTCTTGATCACCTAGACCAAGTTTGCACTACAGCCATGTAACCACAAACAAGGTGAAATTACAAGGTAAGCAAATATGTCAGAGATTTAATGGAACCCTCAAGGATCACAAAAGGTACAAGACTGTTAAAAGAAAGGTACCTTCAAAATATCATAAGCCTTCTGTGCAGAAGCCACATTCAGAGATTGACCTTTCTGCTTTTGCGCATTCATCTGTTAAGGATTTCCACATTGCAAAAGCACATGAGGGAATGATAAGTGTGTCACAAGGAGTTAGAAGTGATCAGGTCTGAGTAACTTGTACCTGTATCTCACGCATCTTAAAAGTTTTCATCCAGTTCTGAGAATCACGTGTCCTTGAATCCTCCTCTCCAAGCTGTTTGGCTAGTATGTCATAAGTTTTCTTTTCATGCTGTTGATAAAAATTAATAAAAAATGGTTAAAAAAGTAACCATGTAGATACCCTTTTTGCTAAGGCAGTAAACTATCCAGTTCAACCACATGCCTGGTGTGAGAGCTTGAAAGCACCCATACAATTGAATGCAATTGCCAGAGCATGATAACAAACAGCAGTCTGAATATGTTCCTCCCCAAGCAAACGTTCATTCTTTTTCAATGCTTCTTGGAGATAACGAAGTGCTGTATCCATCTTTCCTATATCTTGGTACATCATCGCAACATTTATAAATGTTGCAGCAACATCCGGATGATCAGGACCTGATGACAAACCAAGCAGAAGCAAGGCTCGTGACATGTGCCTCAATGCAAGTTCTGTTTGGTTAAGACCATGGTAGAAAAGGGCCATGTTTCCGTAACTGCAGGCAAACACGTTATTAATCATATAATGATCATGAAATACAGGTTTTCATCTTCACCGTCAACATCAGTAAGACAATAGGCAATGTCTAGCAAATGTAAGGAAAAACAGAGTTCAAAGACAAAGAAAAGTGCCTGTGCGCAGTGTCAGGGTGGTCCAGTCCAAGGCATCTTTCATTTATGATAAGTTCCTTGTGCTGTTGCATTATAGCGCCAGCCATATCTCCAGCATGATACAGAACCATAGCAAGGTAACTGGAAGAGAAAAAAATTATTCAAAGAAAAGAACAAAGAGAGAAAATAGAAAGACCAAAGATTACATTGCACAAGCATTTTCTCTCATAGAAAGATGAACTGATAGAGCAACAGATGCTTACCGACAACAATTGGCAACCTCACGGTGCATAGGACCCGTCACCTGCATTTTTTAACATTGATATTAACTAACTGATATTGACGTCAAAAGCAGATTGCAGATAAGAAAACAGTAATATACCTGCTGAAGTATTGTGAATGCTTCAGAAAATAAAGTGTACGCCTCACTAAGCAAGCCCTGAAATGCATGAAGAAGTCATTGTTTTGTCTCAAATACGACCTACGTAAGCTCCAAATAAAAATAAAAAAGGAAAAAAGGATTGACAGCTAGCCTAACAAAATCTCCATTAGACCATGACTAACATGAGCATGTTCCATTTCTTCACCAATTGTAACAGTTAATACCTCAGCTAATTGAGCCTTCCCTGTTTCTACAAGGTCCTTAGCTTCTGAACTAACTGGGATAGAATGCTTCACCACTGGTTGGAGATTCATAATATCTGATGCTTGAAAAGGTGCAGCAGAGACAAGGTCATATTTACGAGCTGCAACTGTTACACCTACCTGTTAAGAGCAAAGTTCTAAGAGTTAAACATATTAAGGTAGAATTCCATGCATGACGTGGGGCAATAGTCTGCTGCGCAAGAAAAAGCACAATGAAGGGATTTCAAGGGGAAGACTCATTATCAAAGTGAGTGGGTTCATCTCCTTACACCTAAAATCAGGCACCATATTACTTGAAGCTATATAAAATAAGAGGAAAAGATGCTTGACTAATCTTAGCTCGACTACTAAGAGGAAAACTAGCTTCGGGAAAACAATCTTCATCACCCACAATATCCCATCAAGAACTAGTTAACAATCTCCAGTCATCTCTATCACCAAGGTAGAGTGCCAATCTCCATCTAATGATTTATATTCCAATAAAATTTTCTAAATCCATGGACATACAACAATGTAACTGCTGCATCTAACAGCACGATTTTATCACTGTGCCTCACCACCCATATCAAGATTAGCATAATCGGGAAGGAAATTTTCCCTGCTTGAACTCCATGGTCTTGAAAAGTCAAACACTCAAAAGAGCAGACTATTTTTTTCCACAACTTCGCTTGTCACCACCAAGACAACTGATGTCACAAAACAGTATACATAAAATGTTGGCCCTCTCTAAAGCAAGAAAATGGTGACACAGATTCCGAAGGGACCTCTATGCACAGTCAAGAAAGAGTCTCAAGATCAGTAAATACAACCAAGTTTTCATGCCAAGAAAGGAATGCATCCCAGAGAACTCAATATACGAACAATGACATTGCAATAGCCACTTTGAAATGAAGATACGCTTGACCAATATAAGATAATATCGTGAAGCAGGGAAAATAAGCTACGGTAACAAATATATAATCTCAATTAAAAGTAAGAATTCCTCATAGTGGATTACTTGATGAAACATACCTTCTGACAAAGATTGCGTACAACTGGAATTTTCTTTACGAGCATTTTTGCGTCCTCAGGCAACTCGAACTGAAGAGAAGAAAAAACCATTTAAAACATCTGGGCGAACAACTGAAGAAAGTTCTTGAAAGAAAATGATACCTGATACTTTAGCTTCGCAAATTCCTGGATGTCAGACCACAAACTCTCAGAGGTAATATTCAAATAGGAGGACAGCTTCTTCTTGGCAGATCCTACATTTTTTCGCTTTCCTTGTTTGGACGACTTTTGCTGATTGCTTATGTGGTCCTACGCAATGTGTTTCATAGAGGTAAATTTACTAAAACCATTTACAATATGCTCCTTTGAGAAACAATAATAGAATATATCAGCATAGCAAGCTTAAATGATTCTGGAAAATGCTTGCCCTATATAGGCAACAGAGTTTTTAGACAATTAAACTAGTAATTTCCATATTGCTCCTCCAAATATTAGCATACAAGTAAATAATAATGGCAAAGCATGGACTTGTTAAAAAAAAAGGAAATCCCACTTTAATAGCTCAAACTTTTAGATGAGGCGGTACCACATAATTCAACATAGTATTAGAGAAGTTCACTGTATCAACAAAATATTTCCATGTGTTTAGCTCAAGCAAAAGAATCAAATCAGCACTTGAGGGCCCATGTTGTAAATCTAAAATAAATAAATAAAACTATCCCCTCTTTAAAAGGTTTAGTAGATGGTAAACTCAATTCAATTTAACTTCCACATGATATCTTACTATAGGAAGTAGCAATAAATAGCGATAGGGAGTAATGGCAATCATCTCTCTCTTTCTATGTACCTTCTTTTGGTTTTTAGAAGGTGCACTGTTGGCGCCACCTTTATTAGATACAGTTTGAATATTTCCAAACAAACAGTTGCAAAAATGTGAGATTGTGTTTGCAAGATCATGGTCTTCAGCATCCCTCAGCACATCCTGCATGTCCCATCACAGGTCAAATGGTAAGAAATTACAAACTCCAGAAACCCATAAAATAGAATTTCAACTTCTTCCATGTATCAAGATAATCAGAGTGATTAGTGTGCTTCATATTACCCACCAAGTGGATAAGCACAAATGACTATTTTCAACCACCAGAGCCTAAGTAAAACGAGTCCCCTCTTTAGATTAAAAGGCTTTCGCCCAGTAATAAAGAAATAAAGGCAGGTAAAAAGAAACATCCCCTTCACTTCTCCACGTATAATGCTAAGCAAAAATGCTGAGACATGACAGGAGAAACAAAAATAACTTAACCTCTCAGAAAACCACAAAAATTTTGTTCAATCTCAAAAGGTGGAGCATGTTCTCAAGTGGGACCATAGTTGTCAAAGCATAAGATTTAGTAGGTTTATAGCTCAATCTTATTGCAGCCTTTCAACTGGCGATGAAAAACATTTTTTTTAATCAAAAGCAATCAAAAATCAATCACCTTGAGGATGTGCTTCGCACATCTGACAACAATCTCATTGGAACAAAGATCCCATAAATGAGGCAAAGTCCTGGTCCCCTCAGCCACCTGAAGAAAAGGGAGAAGAC
Source organism: Nicotiana glauca (assembly GCA_026770625.1). Classification (NCBI taxonomy): domain Eukaryota; kingdom Viridiplantae; phylum Streptophyta; class Magnoliopsida; order Solanales; family Solanaceae; genus Nicotiana; species Nicotiana glauca. Next base: position 63,500 of record MU747938.1, read on the forward strand.
AAAGCCAAGCTTACTACTTTAACTGAAGTTAGAGTTCAACTCATGCTACAAAATTTTCTTATATTTAGTGGAAAATCTAAGCAATATGAGAATTAACGGAGCTTGTCAGGAGATCATTACTTTTCCCAGATAGCGCAAATTAATTCCATGCGCATGGAGTGCCTCAGTTAATGTTTGCCCATCCATGGGTGAAACTTCAAGTGTGCAGAGATCTTGAATAAACTTCGGAAGCACAGTGTCTTTCAGATACAAACTCACTTTCTTCACAAGGTCTTGGTCAGCAACTATCTCCTGGTGAAGTTGGGAGAATGGACCATATAAATACAAAGCACCTTCTAAAAACCAAGCAAGGAACAATAATCACAGGCAAAAAAATAACCTCTTCACTCCCTGCCAACTTAAAATCTGTAAAGACGTTAGGATTGAAAAGTATATCCGCAGTATCCGTTCTTCCCGAGTGAGAACAGCAGTTGTTACCAGCATCCTTTACACTTTTTTCTCCCTAAATAAGATAAAAAAGAGGTTATACCTTATATAACTGAATAGCAAGAGCAAAGAGGTAAATTACTTCTCCGTACAAAAGTGTTCGCATTGATTCCCTCTTGAGAGAAAAAATCATATTTGTAGGTTTTTTCCTTTAAAAAGAACTCATAGAATCTCCAGCTTGATATCATCCGAAGTTCACAAAATATATCGACGACTGAGCATGATACTAATACCACAATTACCATGGATTCAATATAAAGGATCCTTCACCAGCTAATGCTTTGAATCATCAGTGTACATGAAATTATATTTTAATTTCAGAAAAAAAAACTAACACGGTACAAGAAGATAAATCAACTAGAGCACTTTTGGAAGCAACAGACACGTAGACCTTTTATGTACAGACACGTAGACTGAAAATGACAAATCAAAGTAAAGAGGAAAAGAGAAAGGGAAGACAAAAGGCAACATAAGATACTGCAGAGTGATAATGATCACATAACTTGGGACATGCATTCATCTAAACGTGAATCTAAAATTGGGGAGAGTTCAAAGCAATTATAAAAAGGAAGACATCATTAACAACCAAGGTGAGAACATAAAATAGAACTTTAAAATCTCATGAATCATATTATAACAGAAATATCTTTCAAGAAGTGCGTATTGTTCAAGAAATACTATGAAACTATACTATCCAACACAAAATTGGTCGCAAGTAAACAAGCAAACTTATATCCAACAGTAGCGCGCAACAGCAGTAATTGTTACCACAAGGAATTGACTTTCAACAACACATTCCATCTCATTATAAGCTAGACATAAAAATGTTTGCATAGGAGGACAGACTTCATTTTAGCAGGAGATTGTTACCTTACTGCTGTCGACTTCAGCTGGGGCAACGCCATCGGTTGTTTGTAGTTCTTCAGTGTTATTTACCGTTGAAGAATCAGAGGCCACTGGTACCTCTGACTCGCACTTCGATTTTGACCTCTCAGCAACTTCAGCCTTGGAAAGAACCAAACAAAAAAATTGAGAGCAAAGTGTCAGAAATCAGATCCAAGTACAAAAGCAACCCGAACCCAAAAAATCAGGTTTGCAGATCCGGAACAAATATAAAAATCAAAATAAATATAAGAATTGAACACAAATGAAAATATGAGAGCAAGTCATAGCACAAGCAGGACTCACTTGGCAAAACGCAGTTATCAATTCAGGTCGCAAAATACAAAATCTGGAACCTGGACCACTATAATTTGCATCACGAGGAGTGACTCTCATCAAGTCCAACAGATAATGCCTGAAAACCACATAAGACTAAAGAATTAATCTTTAATAAGGTGACAAATTCCCCACTAAAGTTGGTTAAGTCAATGACATTCACATATGCAGACACATATGCTAACTGCAACTAATGAAAGTGTAATATCTATTTAAAAGTTTCCACGTTTTCCCATCTCCAAGTTATATACCTACAAAAATATGACATTATTAAGCTTGGAGGGGTCTGTTATGTGCATATTTCGCAGGACTTAAATCATATGCATCTTGTGGTGAAATAGATTATTATCGCCAATGAACCAAAATTGGCTTTCATCATAAGACAGGGACCCACGCACCCCCACCACCCCACCAGGGCGAAGGAGCAGTGAATCCTCAAAAAGTAATCACCTGTCATCACTACCAACAATGCCCTTGCATTCCACTGGTGCAGCTATTTTGAATTCATTTCCAGATCCATCAAGGACAATGTGTTCCTTCAAGTGCAGACGTTTTGCAGCTTCTAGCACCTAAGAACAAATAAACCTGGGTGAAACTTATAAACAGAACCAGATATAAACTTCAAATGATTAACAAGGTAAGTCAAGAATGATAAAAAGGAGAGGAAAAGAATAACATCAGCCGTCATACCAGAATTACATTTCACATTGAAATATCATACCCCAATGATCCCACAACAAACATCTTCCTTACCATATAAAAAAAAACTACCAGGAATTAAGGCACCCCCCCCCCCCCCCCCCCCCCACAAAAAAAAAGGGAACTAAAATGATCCCTCATAATTACCAAAGGCACAAAAAGGAAAAGACAATCCAGCAAGACATGTATCACTCCATAACAAGCATGTCCAGATGAGCACACCAAAGAAGCCCAGATGCTTCAAATCAATTCATTATCACAATATATAGAATCAAAGCATGATAGTTAAAGAATCATGACAAACCCAGCAAGTAATGCTGATAAACCTTATACTTTCCACAAACATCCTAAAATTGTTGTGCAAACCATACAAGGAAAAAAAGAAGGTGAACAAAAAATAAAGGTCCGCTGGTACCTTGGAATGGAACTCGTCACTCCAGCAGATTTTCTTGCCATTATCAACAGACCCGTATAAGAGGGAATCTGATTTGTCACCTTGAAGGATACCAGGTAAAACACTCTACCAAGTAAAACAAAAAAAAGTCAATCTTCCGATAAATTGGCAGAATAATGCATAAGGGTAAGCCATGCATCTGAAAGGAATTAAAAGATTAAATCAAACATGGCCATCAAGAAGAATACCTATCCAAAGAGATCCATACTAGCACAGTTATTTTATAAGAGATGCAAGAAAATTATGCCTCAGAACCCTGTCTATATCGAAATAAAATAAGTACGATTCATTTCCAAATCTCCAGCTGATTAAATTCTATGATGTAATTATTTTATACTCCCTCTGTCCCATTTGACGTGACGCGCTTTTCTCTTTAGTCTATCCCAACAAGAACGATACATTTCTCGTTTTGGAAACTATTTAATCTTTGTATCCCCATTTTACCCTTAATGACATGACTTGTTGGGATCTACTTGAATAAAAGTTCATCTTTTCATAAGGAGAGAAAAAAAGCATGACAAGTGGAACTCTAACCAAAACCCATCTAGAAGGATACTTTCGGTACTTCACATATCTTTGGCTTACATGTTAAAACAATAACAACAACAACAAACCAGTAGGATCCCACTAGTGAGTCTGGGGAGGGTAGAGTGTACGCAAACCTTACCGCTACCCGGAGGGATAGAGAGCATGTTTCCGGGAGACCCTCGGCTCAGAGACAATGGTTTACATGTTAAAAGCCTTCTTTAGTTTCTTAAATTCCTCACCCAGTCAAGCGCCTCCGCATAAAATGGTACGGAGGGGTTTAATCCAGGACATATGTCGAGTAAGTGAAGCCATTTACTTATATTGCAGGTCCAACTTCATAGTCAGATGCATGAAATTACAAAATTCATGAAAGATGGTTTCCAGTGGAAACCCCATCTTAATTAACACTCTGACTTTCATGTCTGAACTTATCTAAAGCATTAAACTACAGCATACGACTATATAGGTAATGCAAGTTCAATAAACACTTGCACTGTTTCTCGATGCCTTATATGAAATCCATTATCTTATCAAAAAAAAAAAAATCAATAAACACCTGAGCCACCACTCTATGACCTCTATAATCAATTATCGCCATAGCAAGGTTGTATAATCCAGGGACATCAGCTTCCTGGTATGATTTTGTGCCTTTCAAGTCATTATTTGCACTTGCATAAGTGGCTTGCTCACTTTCTGCCAACTGAGTTTCACCAGGCACTCCAGGAGGACAATCCAACTTGATATTTACAGCTTCTACAACTGAGCCGCCATGCTCATCTTCATTGGAGACTTCATTGGCTCCCTGTGACAAATTGTTGGAGGTCTTCTCCGACAAACTACGTAATAAGCCTGTGCCCTCAACTTTAGAATCAGCTCCCTGCTTTCGGGACAGTTGCTCGAGATCCGCATCAACGGCAAAGCTGAAGAATATATTATTGTGAACGTACCTGGATTCATACAAAAGTATCAGGCAAAAGTGACAATGAACAACTAAAGAGAATCTTTCTAGCAATCTAAACTACATTTGGCCAACAAGCATAATGTGAACAAAAATGCAGCATGCAAACGATGGATCAGGCGCATTGTCAGCTCAGACAAGCAATAGAGAAGGACAGCAATGACGATCTCTCTTCTTTCTCCCCACCCTGTACCTGCCTTCTCGCCATCATTAACTCCCAATGTCCTTCTGACTGTCTTACCACCTGGTGGAGGGGCTAATGGGATAAGAGCATGTTAAACGACTGATTTCAACTTAAGCTGTTAACCCATCCAACCGCCCATACTTCAGTGTATAGGGTGATTAGATGTTAAATGGTAGGTCAAAACAGACCGTACAAATATTGGGCCAGTTTGGGGTACAAGTAGTAGCCCAAATTCATTGGTGGGAATGATGGGAATAATGATGCTATTTATGTACCAAGGGAATCAGGAAAAAAAGGTGAACTTGCAGAATGGGATTAAGGCAACCACTGCTGCCTGATGGCTCTAAAATACTGTTTTTCTTTGACTTACGTGTATGCATTCCAACTGCCTCTACTGGTTCCTATTACCTAGCTTGCTCCCCTTAGTTTTCTTTTCTACTTCCAATGAAGCTCAATTTCGAGGAGCTATACAACAAATTTAATGCTCTGAGTGAACATGTAAAAGACATATAGTAATGACTTTTTCTATAACCGAGAATTCCCCGATGGCCAGTGGTGCACGGTTCGAAACTCTGTGAATAACTGGAAAAGACATAATAATGACTATTGCAATGCAAGAACTATAATGAACATATTTTACCCAGGCTATTTAGCTGAAGGACTTGAGTTGGCAGTTTGTTTGTGATCTGTTCTTTAACACACTTCTTCTACTCATCCCGTAACCTGCCATTTGACACCCTTATGGGATATCAGTCGATACCTAATTGATATGTTCACCTTCACCGCCCCTCCCCCAAGCAAAACCCCACTTTCTGTTTGTTACTTAGTTTTCCACTTTCTTGCACTATATTTTCAATTATGGAGGTCAAACTATACCATATCCGAAAGTATAAGTTATTTTTAAGTGAAACCATATAGTTACAAGGAAATTATTTGTGCTCATCTCCAGCTCAATACTTACATATGAAAGCACTCTGGATCAGTTGGATTAATTGGGGGGATACACCTGTTGATAACTCCAATAGCACCACTAATTGCAGCATCTACAAAGTCCGAACTGACTTTGTACAGGGCCCTATCTCGCAGTATCCTGTGATAAAAAGGAGTTAGATGACTACACATGAACAGAGGAAATTCTACCTTCACAGACAGACTTAGGCGGAGTATTGCATACACAAGTAGAATCTATAACGGAATTAATTAATTCACTCTAGAATGCACAATTTGACTTAGATCCATCGAGATGCACCTTTCCTGGGGGTTTGTATGGGGGAATTCCCGACAAGATTGTAACTCTTCATTCCAATCTCTTTGCATGCCAATCAGCTCACTTCCAAAAGAAAGTGTAAGTGCATCCTCTGCCCGTGCTGCATCACGTTTGTGATCTGACACCACAGAATCCAAAAAGAACTAAAACTAGTGACACCAATAATAATTAAAAGAAAAATAATTGTAAGAGAAAGAGAAGTAACAGCTTTTAAGTTATTAGTTATTAACATAAAATTCTCCACATACAGGTCCCTCATTGTCATAGAAGAGCTGAGGAATAATAACCCCGCGCCCATCTTATACAAATAATACTCTGACTTATGCATTATATTGGTTATCGTGGATACATTATGTAATATATTAGTGATGATGACAAAGATTAAAGTAACACTTGCAAAGTTAGTTCAGCAGAGAACGCAGCATATCAAGTTTAAATTTTGAATAATTAAATCAGTTTTTAAATTTTTTAAATTTGTGAAATCATGTTTCTGGAATACCGTCAAAACATTTTAGGACATCCCAAGGGAAGCGTTTTTATTTAAAGAGGGATGGAGGAAGTTGTAAGAATGAAAAGTGACACATCTTTAAAATATGAGACGTGAACATAAATTGACTACATGGAAGTCCCTGGAATTATTGTACTCTACAACAGGAGCAGAAAGGACACATGGCCACCCATGCCTGCACAACATTATAAACACTGGAAATCAAAATGCAATATCCCAAAATTAGAAACCACAATGAAGGATTGCAAACTCTTCTGTTGATTCACTGTACATTTGTCCTTAAACGGGATGTTTGGTCAACAACTTTGATATTCCTTCACACAAGGTTTTTAATCCTTGAGGGTATTATAAAGTTGGATTTTAGAATGATGTTCGGCATTTACTATATCAAATCAAATGTGAGAGTTTTGACACCTCATCATTAATCTAATCTAATATTTCATATGTTTTTTGAGTATATTTCAAAATGCCCTGGGAATAAAACTGATCTTTTGAAGTGTTCAAATTTGAAATAAAGGGGCATGTTCAACGTGCAGCGGACATAACTTCACACATAAGGAATGCAATTAAAACATGGTTAACCACCTGTCAGACATTCTACATCAGGTCCAACAGACAAAGACCTTGCAAGTCATCGTAACTTGCACTTTTCGACTATATGGTCCACTAATTAAGTATTATTACAGATTGCAACACACTTTCTAGGATTTCTAACACCACTAAGCATGCCTCATTTTTGGCATCTCTGTGACCCAGCATCCACCTACCTCATCTGTATGTGTATACAACATACACCAACATGAAATAAAGATAAACAACGGTTAAGAATGCATCAAAAAAACTTACCAGGGATAGGATATGACCCAAGCCACGAATTTGGTGGTAGCATAGATTGAACATTCTCAAAAGGATGTGCAGAAGCCTTCCGCTCCAATATTTCACGAAAAGCTTCAATGCAAGATTCATTATAAATTAAATAAAAACTTCAATGCAAGATAAAATCATTTATTTAGTACAAGATATTTGGACTCAAAATGAAATGCTATCTAGTCTTTTTTTTTTTTTTGGTTTGGGGGGGGGGGGGG
>MU747938.1:71940-93519 GCA_026770625.1 Nicotiana glauca
GGGGGGGGGTGTACTTTGTAACATGTTACTACCTTTCTTAAATCTGGAGCTAATCTTTTGAAAGAGCCCAATAAGAGTAGGTGCTTCTGAACCAGTTTTATTAGACCTTGGATCAAGAACATTGGCGGTGCTGGAATTAACATAAAATGTTTTGGTTGTTCCAGTAACACAATACTTATTTCCTTCTAGTGTTACTACATCCAAATAAATCAAGTCTCCAGAAAGCCTGTATGCAGGAGAAACCAAAGTAAGCATGTCACAATGAACCTCCCTGACAAAAAATCAATTTGATGATCATCATAAGATAAATGATTATAAACCTTCTGTAGCTAGGAGGAGGATTAAACGAAGAGAACACAATGCTCTCAACACATTTAGTTTCCTTTGAAGGTGCTGCCAACAAGCTAGAGACTGAACCAGATACATCCTCCACAAACCCCAAGTTTTCAAGTTCAGGTACATCGGCTTTCATAGGCTCTAAGACATAAAAGGCCAGAAATCTTTGTTATGCCTATCCAATTGATAAATGGCCATCAAATTAGTAAACAAAATGAATATAAAGAGAAGGAAAAAGAACAACAACTGAATAGCAAACCTCCAGATTTCGCGTTGTTACTTCCCATTTCATGCTGCAGTGCAAGTGATGTTGATAGTGAGGAATGCAATGTCGAAAGAGAGAGCAATTCACGAGTACGGTGAACATGAGCTCTTATGGATCGATCATCGTACAGTGCTACAACAATCAGGTTTAAGTTAGAGGAAACAAGTATAAGCTCATTGATAACAGTCAAAAATAATAACTAGCAGACCAAGTGAATAAGCCACACCTGGCACCATCTCCAGGAAGCAGTCTCCTGTGGTGATATCAGCTACTTCGGAGATTTCATTATAATCTTCCAGATGATGAACAGAACCATCCTTTATATGCAGCAATAGATCATAGCATGTAACGAAGCATGTCTCTGGAGCATCAAGAAGAAACTGCCGCACATCCATAACCGAATCCCCAGGACTCAACTGCAAACATGTACCCATCAGAACATCAAATATTAGACAAACTAACTCAATAGCACCACAAATATTTAAATATAAGGTGGACCTAAACGATTAAACATAAACACCTACACATAAAGGCAGGATTACAAATGACAAGTAGCTCAGAACATCAAGAAACAAAGAAAGAGTGGTATTTCATGATTATGACAAACCAGATACAACATATTGTTGCACGATGGAACATACTAACAAGACTTCTTATCTATGCCATGAGAGAATTCTAGCCACTCTCTTAATCTGGAGGATGAAGCCATCTTCAAAGGAAAATGATAAAGAAAGTAACAAGTTTTGCGACACAGCCATCAATAAGAAATAAAAAGCCAAGAAAATTAGTAATGCATCTTACTTGTAGCTCTAGCTTATCCCCTCCTTGGGTTTTAACAGTAACAGGATAAAGATGGATGTCACCTGCAAGAAATTAAAGCAGAATCGCTCTTCATTTCCTCCAATATGTAGAGCTAGAAAGAAGTCTAAACTATTAAATAAAAGTCATACAAGAATGTAAAATAGTTATCTTCAAGTAATATGAAAAAGAGTAACTGGAAGAGAACCTAGAATTATTAAGTATGAGTTTGATGATGTATGTGGCATTTACATGACCAACAATTACATAAGCAGCAAAAGGTAGACAGTTTGACAAGAATAATAAACACGGGAAAAAAGGGTTCTATTGACACTAGCACTATACATTGTTTTATATTCAAAATGACACATATGGCAGAGATCCAGAATAAAACAACGCACGTTTCATGGAGCATACCAGAAGTAGGGACATCAAGTATCCTATTCACTGGCCACTCTCATAAAATCTTTTCCTTTGAAGGATCATCTAACTGACAGAGGTGTTGAGATAAGAGTTACTGTTCACCATGTGCTTTATCAGCTTATTGAAGGAATCATGAGAAGGTTTCCAGGAGGAATATAATTAAAGAACATAGCGAACAGATTGCATTCACATATTACGTAATAGATCTTATGACACATCTATCAACAGCTTTTATCTCCAAGACTGAAGAAACAATTCCTTTCTTCTTTGTTTTTCTCTTTCTCCTATTTTGGATAAATTGAAAGCAAAAACAACAGATGAGGGCATTTTTTCTTCTAATAAACCTTTGGTGCATCCAAGAGATTCTGATAAGTATAAATGACTTCCTGCCTTTTTGCATACCACCGAGAATTTCCAGCCGCATGAATAAAAGCTGAATCAACAATGTGGACACTGATTCATTCCATAGCAGAACAGCTCCAAACTTTTTGATCGGTAAAGGATATGTTTATTAATTACAAGCATAGAGTGATTGCTGGAGAATATGTACAATGTAGCAACATTACAAGTTGCAATTATTTGTGTATTTTCATGATCCTTCAAAATATACTGAATCGTATATCTGTCTCTATGCCACCTCCAGATACAAATTTGTAAAACCAGCAACCGTCTATACATACTAAAATTAACATTAAAATTTTATGTTACCACGTTCACCTTGCTTTGCCTCGTGTCCAGAGGTCCCACTTCCAGACTCCGTTGCCTCCGTCTTTGTATCAGTTGGTGGAGTCACACCTGTTGTTCCATTAGCCTCCGCATGCGTTGCAGTATCATTCACCGGAGCATCAGAAGGTGCTGCTTGCTCTGACGAACTGGCAGTGGTCGGATTTTGAACTGCCTTCCTATTCTTCCCTTTGTTCGATTTCCCGGCCATTTCTATCCCCTGAAACATACAAGAAAACCCAGTGTGACATACTAAACAATTATCAGTAGTCTAAGCGAAGAATCAAATAAAGGAAAAAGATGTAAGAAACTTGAAACTTTTTTTCTGTTTCACTTTGAAAATGAAAAACTACAAACTCAAAATCAATATACAAATTTAAAATCAAGAAAACAACAAAAGAATCACATAATCTCCAATCTTCCAGGGATACTCGTTTGATAAATGGTCAAAAAGAGCAACATGTGAAAGTGACTCAATCTGCATAATACCAACTCAAGACAAAGAAATAAGCAATTAATCTCCACAGTAATTGAGTAAATACTCAATAAGATAAACTTGGAAAGTAACTCAACCCAGATAGTGAAGTCCAAAAACAAACATTAATTCCAAAACAAATAAAAAGGACCGAAGTAAGCTAATTATAAGAGGTATACACATCAATATTTTAGCTTTTAATCATTTAAACACAAACAATCACCATAGTTGAAAGGAAAAATACGAGCGACCAAAAGCAAACATTAAGGAAAGTGGGGAAAAAAGTCAGTCAAACAACACTTACAGAAGGAAACTAAAGGATTGACCATGTATATTACCTAGAAGGGAAGCACTAGCAATTGCAAGATACCGATGGCCGATTATTGGCAGGTGGGTGGGTAGACTGAGGTTTTAGCAATTACAAGGGCGGCTCTAGGGTAAAGCAAATGAACCTTTTGCCTTAGGCCCCCCAAATACTTAAGGCTCCAGGTACTGCGATATTATAATATTGGTATATATCATTTATATTTATACAATTATTAATAAAATATTTTAAATTTTCTTAAAATTTGGTAAAACATTTCTCTTCCTAAATTAAATAATATATTTATCTTTTCAGTAATTCTATTTTTCTTTCTTTCTTTTTTTATATTTTTTACTATTTTATCTCTAAATGAGCTTCTTTTTTGCCGCATTTGAATTATCCACACATTAGAAAGCAAGTTCTTTTGTGTCTCACTTTTTTAATTCAAAACAAGATCGATTATAGGCTCAACCTTTTCACCATTTTCACTTAATGCCATATTTTTTACGGGGGAGAGTTTAATACCATATAACATGTGCCTAACCCACAATTATATGTTTTCTCTCACACTTTTTTTTGTCTCAATATTATGTGAATTTTATGAAAGAAATTTCAGGGTCTTTTAATATATTTCAGTTTTAAACCACCAGTTCCGATGAGCCATGATGATTAATTATCAACAAGTATTTATAAATCACTATCCTATGAAAGTGTTACTCAACCAGCTCCATTCATATCTGGTAACTAAATAACACATTCATTGATTGACGTTTTATCTTAATTGAGACTCTATAAAATTTGATGGAGAATGCTCAAGTAGGAAATTAGTAACGCATTGACTTAGATTTCCAAAATTTCTTAATAATGGAATTGATGATTTCTATTTCAACTTAGACGATATTAAAGTTTGTTAAAAAGGTACAAACAAAATTGGACAAAAGAAAGAAAGAAAGATTATCTACTCTTTAATGCTAAAAATACTTTAGAAGTTTGAATTAAATTACTTAAATCTTCATATTAGTAAATACTTTTTTTTACAACAATATCAAATGTAACATATTGAAAATACATGTCTAACATCTTATTTATTTAAGTTATCTCTTACAAATATAGATAATAATATTACTATGTGAAGTTAAAGGTTTTATCATTTAAGAATGTTATATTATAAATAACAAGGAGGAAAAAATTGGCAACACTAACTTTTTTCTGCATATGTGTGTATATACTAATAAAAAAGTATAAGGTCTTTTATTAAAATTTGACTTTAGGCCACTGATTTTATGGAGATGCCCGTGAGCAATTAGAGGGAAAGAAAGGCTGAGAGACAGCGTGGTTTTGTTATTATTGCGACTCTATAGTTAACGTTGCAATGGGCTTTTCTTTGATTCTTCTTCATCAAGTCTATTTTAAAACTGGGCTTCAGTTATTGGACCTAGAACATCTTTTCCGGTATTTTTTCATATATATACACTATTTAAGATTTTATTACCCTTAGGAGGAGTCGTTTGGTTGGAATACGATTTATACCGGTATAAATTATATTGGGATAAGTTATGATGAGATTAGTTATGCTGGAATTATTGTTTATTCATTGTTTGGTATGTTGTATTAAGAATGACAATTGCATAATTTCTAAATAAAAAAGTATAAGTTATCCCAGTGTTAAAATTAACACCATGATAACTTATCTAACCAGATTTTCAAACCAAACATAGTTAAGGTATTATTAAATTTTTGTACCACTCTTATACCTTCTTATACCTCGTACCAAACGACCCATTAATGTTCATGTTTGGCTAATTACCTGACATAAACAAGTTTTGTTTACCAAATATATACAATTCACCTTAAAAGACACCCAATCCATTATTTGTGGATCCAATCAAGGGATTTAGTTACACCCTTTTTGTCAAGACTCTAACCCCGAACCCGGTCGTGATGGCACATCTCGTGAAGACAAGGCCAGCCAATTGAACCCATTCTCATTTTTAAACAGTTAAATAGCATAAAATAGCCTACACATGGTTTAATAATACGAAAGAGGAAATACAAATAACAAAATACGGAAATTCAACCCGACATAGTCCTAACCGGGGTGTCATAAGTCACGAGCATCTATAGACTACGATACAAGTCTGCTAAATCAAATATCTAATATAAATGTTTGTAGGACATAGAATGAAAAGATAGAGTCACGGGGCTGCGGACGCCAACAGCTACCTCGTAGTATCTGAATATCGCCTGGAACTGGAGGAATCAACACTCAAGAGCGGAACCTACGACACATGAATCTGCACACACGGTGCAAGGAGTAATGTGAGTACTCCGACCCAGTGAGTAACAAATATAAATAATGACTGAAGGCAAGAAATCGCATAAAGCACACGGCATTCTATAATTAAGCAGTAAAACATCATTTGAAAATAGTAAATCAGTGGAAAAATCAAGTAAGATCTCCTTTTAACAGGTAAACATGTAAATAATGTAAAGTAAACAGATAGAAATTTGCCCCTCTGGCTCAGTATCCACAAATCTGTCCCTCGGCCAATATCTCAGAACAGTACCAGTCCCTCGGGGTCAATCTCAGATCAATATCATCCCCTCGGGCTCAATTTCACATCACAATGGATACCCACGCTCATTGGGGTGTACAGACTCCGGGAGGGGCCCCTTACGGCCCAAGCGCAATCACAAGCCATCTCGTTGCATCAAGTCTAGGCCCTCGTCCTCATATCAATCAAGCCACCTCGTGGTGTATATGTAAATCAGGCCCTCGGCCTCAAATCAGTATCAGTGTTCCTCACAATATAGGCCCCCGGCCTTACTCAGTCTGAAAAGTATCACAAGCCCCTCGGGCAATAGTAAAACAGTATTTTCAGCCCAAATATTATTTAAAATATCATTTGCGTCTCAAACTAAGTAAAAATGGCTGAATAGTAAAATCGTGAAAAATAACATGACTGAGTTCAAGTAATAAGTCCAAAATAGTGAGGAAATAGTGATAAAAATTTTCGAAGGGTTCAAATAGTTGGCACGAAGTCCAAATATGGCAATCAGCCCAAATCATAATGATAACAAATAAGTTTCAGTCAAATACGTGGTAAAATCATAAATCGGGACGGACCAAGTCCCAATCCCCAATAGTGCACGAACCCCTCGTCATCAAGCGTGTGCCTCACCTCAATATAGCACTACGATGTGCAATCTGGTGTTTCAAACCCTCAGAGCATCATTTACAATTATTACTCACCTTGAACCGGCTAAATATCTAGCTCGTGACGCCTTTGCCCCTCGAATCGGCCTTCACGCGCGTCGAATCTATCCAAAATCAGAAAGAATATGTCATAATATGATAAGTCAACAAAGCCCAAGCGAAAACAATCGAAAAATACCAAAAAATCCCGTAATTAGCAAAACCCGAGCCACAGGCCCGCTTCTCGAAACTCAGAAATTTTTACATCAACGGGTTCCTTATCTTCCCACGAGTTCATACATACCAAAAGTTCTCAAATCCGACCCCAATTGGTCCTCCAAATCCCCAAATCAAAAGTCCAAAATTTCAAGCCCTAGTTCTTCCATTTTTTAGCTTAAGTTCCATGATTTTCTAGGTAGAATTCACAATAGATTCGAGTTTTAGATCCGAAATTCTTACCTCCAAATGTTTATCCTTGAATCCCTCTTCAATCTCTTTAAAAAAAGCTCTCAAAAAGGCCAACTATGGAGTAAATGAGCCCCAAAATTGCGGATGAAATGAATTAAAACATTCTGCCCAGGTCTGACTCCCCCTTCTTCGTGAGCGCGGTCAACCCCTCGCGTTCGCGAAGCACAAATTCGCGTTGACCAACTTTTTCCTCTTCGCGAACGCGACACTCCCATCACGAATGCGATGTTTCTTCCTCATACACCTTCGTGAACGCAATAACCCATAAGCGAACGTGATGAACAAAAGGCCTCGAACCCCGCAGACCCAAATTACTTTACGCGATCGCGAGGCCCATCTCGTGAACGCGATGACCAAGTTTCCAATCTCTCCGCGAATGCGAAGCCCCTCTCGCAAACGGGAAAGCTTAATTCTAGACTTCCTCAGATCCTTCTACGCGAACGCGAGTCCCCCCTTGCGAACGCGAGGGGATAAATTCCTGCTACAGCTGAGCAAATTTTTCTGCAATTTCTCCAACTCCAAAATGGTCCGATTGACCACCCGAAACTCACCCGAGGCTCCGAGACCTCAACCAAAAGCACCAGCACATCCTAAAATCTTATTTCAAACTTGCTCCAATCATCAAAACACCTCAAACAACATCAAATTACCCAAAACATATTGGATTCAAGCCTAAGTTTCTAAAAACCTTATGAAATATGCTTTCGATCAAAAATTCAACCAAACCACGCCCGAATGACCTGAAATTTTGCACACACATCCAACATGACACAACAAAGCTAATGCAACTCTCATAATTCCATTCCGAATTCCATATCAAAATCTCACCTACCAACCGAAAATCACCAAAATATCAACTTCGCCAATTCAAGCCTAATTCTATTCCAGACCTCCAAAACCCATTACGATCACACTCCTAAGTCATAAATCACCTCCCGAAGCTGACCGAACCATCGGAACTCATATATGATCCCTATAACATATAAGTCAACATCCGATTGACTTTTCTAACTTAAGCCTCCTTAAAAGAGACAATCTCAAACCTTATCAAAATCATTCTGGACTCGATTCGACCAACCCGATACCACAAAACAAGGATAACGAAGCATAAAGAAGTAGAAATGGGGGAAATGGAGCGATAACTCATGAGACGACTGGCTGGGTCATCACATCCTCCCCAACTTAAACAAACGTTCGTCCTCGAACGAGTCAAAAAACATACCTGAAGCCTCAAA
The DNA here is from genome assembly GCA_026770625.1 of Nicotiana glauca. Taxonomy (NCBI): domain Eukaryota; kingdom Viridiplantae; phylum Streptophyta; class Magnoliopsida; order Solanales; family Solanaceae; genus Nicotiana; species Nicotiana glauca. The sequence continues at coordinate 80,164 of MU747938.1, forward strand.
CGGGTGAGGATATTTGCTCTGTATCTCTCGCTCAATCTCCCATGTAGACTCCTCCACAGGCTGACCTCTCCACTGCACCTTCACTGAAGCTATATTCTTTGACCTCGGTTTTTGAACCTGACGACCCAAAATAGCTATTGGCTCCATACCATAAGTCAAATCATCCTCCAACTGAACCGTGCTGAAATCCAGAACATGAGACGGATCCCCAATATACTTCCGGAGCATAGAAACATGAAATATCGGATGCACACTCGACAAGCTGGGTGGCAAGGCAAGCTCATAAGCCACCTCCCCAATCCTCCGAAGTACCTCAAATGGTCCGATGAACCACTGACTCAACTTCCCTTTCTTTCCAAAGCTCATAACACCCTTCATGGGTGAAACCTTCAACCGAACCTTCTCGCCAACCATGAAGGACACATCTCGAACCTTCCTATCAGCATAACTCTTTTGCCTCGACTGCGCTATATGAAGCCTCTCCCGAATCACCTTCACCTTCTCCAGAGCATCCTGTACCAAATCAGTCCCCAATAGCCTAGCCTCACCGGGCTCCAACCAACCAACCAAAGATCTACATCGTCTCCCGTACAAAGCCTCATATGAAGCTATCTGAATACTCGACTGGTAGTTGTTGTTATAAGCAAACTCTACGAGCACTAGAAACTTATCCCATGACCCTCCGAAGTCAATAACACAAGCACGCAACATGTCCTCCAATATCTGAATAGTATGCTTGGACTGCCCGTCCGTCTGAGGATGAAAAGTTGTGCTCAACTGCACCTGAGTACCCAACTCTCGCTGGACAGACTTCCAAAACTGGGAAGTAAACTGAGTGCCCCTATCTGAAATGATGGAAATGGGGACACCATGCAAACGAACAATCTCCCGGATATAGATCTCTACCAACCGCTCTGAAGAATAAGTAGTACAAATAGGAATGAAGTGTGCGGACTTGATCAGCCTATCCACAATCACCCAAATAGCATCGAACTTTTTCAAAGTCCGAGGAAGTCCAACAACAAAATCCATAGCGATCCTCTCCCACTTCCACTCAGGAATAACCATCTGCTGAAGCAAGCCACCCGGTCTCTGATGCTCATATTTCACATGCTGACAATTGAGATAACGAGCTACAAACCCCACAATGTCTTTCTTTATTCTTATCCACCAATAGTGCTGCCTAAAATCCTGGTACATCTTCGCGGCACCCGGATGAATGGAATACCGCGAGCTATGAGTCTCCTCCAGAATCAACTCTCGAAGCCCATCCACATTGGGCACACAAATTCGGCCATGCATCCTCAACACTCCATCATTACCAATGGCCACATCTCTAGCATCATCATGCTGAACTCTGTCCCTAAGGACAAGCAAATGTGTATCATCATACTGGCACTCTCTGATGCGATCATATAAAGAAGACCAATATCGGAGATACCACACAAGCCAATACCCGACTGGGCTCAGAAATATCCAACCTCACGAACCAATTGTCCAAAGCCTGAACATTAACTGCTAGAGGTCTCTCCCCAACTGGAATATATGCTAAACTCCACATACTCGCCGCCTTTCGACTCAAAGCATCGGTCACCACATTAGTCTTTCCCGGATGGTACAATATAGTGATATTATAATCCTTAAGCAACTCCAACCATCTCCGCTGCCTCAAATCAAGATCCTTTTGCTTGAACAAATGCTGAAGACTGCGATGATCCGTGAATACCTCACAAAACACGCCATACAAGTAATGCCTCCAAATCTTCAATGTGTGAACTATGACAGCCAACTCCAAATCATGAACGGGGTAGTTCTTCCCATGGGGCTTCAACTGACGAGAAGCATATGCAATAACTCTACCCTTCTGCATCAACACACAGCCAATCCCTACTCTCGAAGCATCACAATACACTGTATATGAACCTAAAGTTGATGGCAAAACCAACACTGGAGTTGTGGTCAAAGCTGTCTTGAGCTTCTGAAAGCTTTCCTTACACTCGTCCGACCATACAAATGAAACACCCTTCTGAGTCAACTTGGTCAAGGGCGATGCGATAGATGAGAATCCCCGAACAAACCGGCGATAATAACCTGCCAAACCAAGAAAACTACGAATCTCAATAGCTGAGGACGGTCTGGGCCAACTTTGGACCGCCTCTATCTTCTTTGGATCAATCTGAATACCCTCACTGGACACTACGTGTCCCAAGAATGCCACTGAACTGAGCAAAAACTCACAATTGGAGAACTTTGCATAAAGCTTCTCCTCCCTCAATCTCTGCAACACAACCCTTAAATGCTCCGCGTGCTCTTCCTGACTATGCGAATATACCAGAATATCATCAATGAAGACTATAACAAACGAGTCAAGATAAGGCCGGAATATGTTGTTCATCAAATGCATGAACGCTGCCGGGGCATTGGTCAGCCCAAAAGACATAACCAGGAACTCATAATGACCATATCTGGTCCTGAAGGCTGTCTTAAGAATATCCGAATCCATGATTTTTAATTAGTGATAACTCGAGCGGAGATCAATCTTGGAGAACACCCCCGCTCCCTGAAGCTGGTCGAATAAATCATCAATGTGAGGTAAAGAATACTTGTTCTTAATTGTTACCTTGTTCAATTGGCTATAACCGATGCATATTCTCATTGTGCCATCCTTCTTCTTCACAAACAGAACTGGCGCACCCCTAGGTGACACACTAGGCCGAATGAACCCCTTATCTAGGAGTTCCTGAAGTAACTCCTTCAACCCTATTGGTGCCATACTATACGACGTAATAGAAATGGGCTGAGTGCCCGGCACCGGGTCAATACCAAAATCAATATCCCTGTCCGGTGGCATGCCCGGTAGGTCTGCAGGAAATACATTAGGGAAATCCTTCACAACTGGAACAGAATCAATACCGGGAGCCTCAGCTCCGACATCCCTCGCAAAGGCAAGATAAGAGAGACAACCTTTCCCAACAATACGCTGGACCTTCAAGAAAGAAATCACTCTACTAGGAACATAATCAGTCACACTGCGCCACTCGATCCATGGCACACCCGGCATAGCCAAAGTGACTATCTTAGCATGACAGTCTAGAATAACACGACACTGAGATAACCAATCCATGCCTAAAATGACGTCAAAATCCACTATAATCAGTAATAAAAGATCAACTCGGGTTTCTAAACCCCCAATAGTCACCACACATGACCGGTACACACAGTCTACAACAACAGTATCGCCCACCGAGGTAGATACATGAACAGGTAAAGCAAGAAACTCACGGGGCATGCCCAAATAATGAGTAAAGTATGATGACACATAAGAAAAGTTGGATCTGGGATCAAATAATATCGATACATCTCAGTGGCAGACTGAAACAATACCCGTAATAATAGCATCGGAAGTAGTAGCATCAGATCCGCATGGAATAGCATAAAAAGGGGCCTGACCGCCCCCTGATCGACCTCCCCCTCTGGGGTGACCCCTAGCTGACTGACCTCCATCCCTAGCTGGCTAAGCGAGTGGTGGTGAAGCAACTGGCGCTTAAGCCGAAGACTGACCCCTCGGCTGGGATGAACTAGAAGCACGATGAGGACATTGCCTCCACATGTGGCCCATCTCGCCACACTCGTAACAACTCACGGGTGCTGGATAAGGGGACTGAAGGGAACCCCTCACACCAGAGTGACTAGAAGACGCACTTGGCATAGAAGAACCCTGAACCGACGGAGCACAGGAAGAACTCTAAGCTGGAAGGGCACTAAGTGATGACTGGCCCTGCTGAGATCCCCAATAACCATGTCCCAAAGATGCCCCACGATAACCTGGGCGAGCTGACTGGGCAGGCCTGAATGAACGACCTCTACCATGCTGAAACTGGCCCCTCGAAGGAGCACCACTATTTTGCCTGATCCTCGAGGCCTCTTAGCCTCCCTCCCCTCTCGCACATATCGGCGAACCGACTCAATATCATGAGCGATATAAACCACATCCTCGAACATAGCACCAGATACCCTCTCTCGGGTCACAAGAATACAGAGTTGATAAGTAAGACCATCAACAAATCTCATGATCCTCTCTCGATCTGTCGGAACCAACCAGATGGCATGACGAGTCAACTCAGAAAACCTCGACTCATACTGTGACACAGTCATCTCCCCTTGTCACAACCACTCAAGTTGTCTACGCAGTCCTCTTTGCGGGACTACGGCACATACTTCTCCAGGAAGAGAACAAAGAACTGTTGCCAAGTAAGGATCGCTGCACCAACAGGCCTACGCCTCTCATACGCCTCCCACCAAGTGAAGGCAGCCCCAGAAAACTGAAAGGTGGTAAATGCCACACCACTAGTCTTAAGAATCCCTGATGTACGAAGCATCCGCTGGCACTTATCCAAGAAACCCTGGGCATCCTCGCCCTCTGCACCGCTGAATGTCGGAGGCTGGATTCTACCAAACCTCTCAAGTCGATGCTGCTCATCATCTGTCATAACTGGTACTACAAACTCCTAGACTGGTGCAACCGGCTGGGCTGGAGGTGCCTCCGGTGTCTTAAGTCCCTGCACAACCTGATCATTGTCTGTGAAGTAGCTGCGGCCGTAGTAGCTGAAATCGCCTGAGCCAAACCGGTACACACTGAAATGATCTGAGCTAAATCCTCCTGAAGGCCTGGAATCACAATAGGCATAACTGGTGCCTGGACTGGTGCTGCTAAAGTATCCATAACTGGAGCCTGATCCTGAGCTGAGGCAACTGGTAGATCAACAGGTGCTGCCTTCGCTGCTCTGCCTCTGCCACGACCACGACTGCGTCCACGACCTCTGGTGGCCTCAGTTGGTGGCACTGGTGGTCGTCCACCCCGTCCGGTAGCTCGTGTCCTCACCATCTGTGAGAGAATTAAATAACAGAAGTTTGGTACTCGGACCAACAAGTTCGCACGACGAGAATTTCAAGAATATGAAGTTATTCCTAAAGATTATGTAGCCTCTCGAGGATAAATACAGACGTCTACGTACCGATCCACGAGACTCTACTAAACTTGATCATGACTCGTGAGACCTATGTAACCTAGGCTCTGATACCAACTTGTCAAGACCCTAACCCCGAACCCGATCATGATGGCGCCTCTCGTGAAGACAAGGCCAGCCAATTGAACCCATTCTCATTTCTAAACATTTAAATAACATAAAATAGTCTACACATGGTTTAATGATACAGAATACGGAAATACAAATAACAAAATGCATAAACCCACCCTGACACAAGTCACGAGCATTTATAAAATGAAAAAATAATAGAGACACGAGGCTGCGAATGCCAACAACTACCTCATAATCTCCGAATACAGCCTAGAACTAGAGGAATCTTCACTCAGGAGTAGAACTTGCGACGCCTGAATCTGCACATACAGTGCAGGGAGTAATGTGAGTACTCCGACCCAGTGAGTAACAAATATAAATAATGACTAAAGGCAAGAAATCACATAAAGCACAAGGCATTCTATAATTAAGCAGTAAAACATCATTTGAAAACAGTAAATCAGTGGAAAATCAAGTAAGATCTCCTTTCAACAGGTAAAATAGGTAAATAATGTAAAGTAAACAGATAGAAATTCGCCCCTCAGGCTCAGTATCCACAAATCCGCCCCTCAGGAAATATCTCAGAACAGTACCAACCCCTTGGGCTCAATCTCACATCACAATGGGTATCTGCGCTCACAGGGGGTGTACAGACTCCAGAGGGGCCCCTTACGGCCCAAGTGCAATCAACAACCATCTCGTGGCATCAAATCTAGGCCCTCGGCCACATATCAATCAAGCCACCTCATGGTGTATATATAACTCAGGCCCTCGGCCTCAAATCAGTATCAATGTTCCTCACAATATAGGCCCCCGGCCTTACTCAGTCTGAAAAATCATCACAAGCCCCTCGGGCAATAGTAAAACAGTATTTTCAGCCCAAATATTATTTAAAATATCATTTCAATCTCAAACTGAGTAAAGATGGTTGAATAGTAAAATCGTGGAAAATAACATGATTGAGTTCAAGTAATAAATCCAAATTAGTGAGGAAATAGTGATAAAAATTCCCGAAGGGTTCAAATAGTTGGCACGAAGCCCAAATATGGCAATCAGCCCAAATCATAATGATAACAAATAAGTTTCAGTCAAATACGCGGTAAAATCATCAATCGGGACGGATCAAGTCACAATCCCCAATAGTGCACTACCTCACGCTCGTCATCAAGCGTGTGTCTCACATCAATATAGCACTATGATGTACAGTCCGGGGTTTCAAACCCTCAAAGCATCATTTACAATCGTTACTCACTTCGAACCGGCTAAATCTCTAGCTCACGATGCCTTTTCCCCTCGAATCGGCCTCCACGCGCGTCAAATCTATCCAAAATCAGAACGAATACATCACAATATGCTAAGGGAACAAACTCCAAGCAAAAACAATCGAAAAATACCAAAATTAACAAAACCTGAGTCCCGGGCCCACTTCTCGAAATTTAATTTTTTTTACATCAACGGGTTCCTTGTCTCCCCACGAGTTCATACATACCAAAATTTCTCAAATACGACCCTAATTGGTCCTCCAAATCCCCAAATATATCACGACCCAAACTCCATTAAGGATCGTGGTGGCGCCGGACATCTCTGTCAGGCAAGCCAACCAAATTACTTGTGAAGTTTCTCATTTTAACAATCTTGAAAATTAAGCGTTTCCTTCAATTTTTTATAAATAAAAAGAAAGATGACTAATTCAATTCGAATTAAATATAGGCACTTAATACAAAATATTTCAAAAATCCTCCTAGAACCCGGTGTTACAAGTGCACGAGCATTTACTAAGACAGAAATAAAATACAACATCCGTCCAGAATACAGTGGACAAAAAGTAAATATATTATGCTGGAAAGGGGCTATACAAACTGCGGGATGCCTCGAATAATGCAACTCGCCTAGTCCCAGAATCATTCGCGCTACTACGCCCAATAGGCCACTAACAACACATGAACATGTGCAACAAAAATGCACAGAAGTGTAGTATGAGTACGAAAATAATGTGTACTCAATGAGTATCCCGTCTAATCTCGAAGAAGTAGAGACGAGATAATCGACTTCGACACTTACTAGTGGTCCAATAATGATGTCAATAATATATTAAATCGTAAATTTCTTTAGACATGATTTTTATCCAATAGAAGGGAACAAGTAAACAATTATTTCTTTTATAGAAAATTTTCAAAATTCTTTTGTTTATTATCCAAATTTTCTCAAGCCATGAAGAAGCAATTACAACTTTAATAAGTTCAAGGCAGCAATACCAGCATGCGCTAATAATCACTGTGGGACATACGACCCAATCCGATATAAAAGTAAATTGTGCACTGCCGAGTGTCGAACGGCTCGAACCATAGATGCATCTATTACCCCGCACACGAACTATCCATGCGACGCGGTCAACATAAAATAAACAATCACACTGGTCATGAATCATTCATGCGACGCAGGTACACATAAAAATACATGCTCAAATAGCCAATTAAGAATTTATCGGGGAATAATTATTCAAATAAAAGCCACTTTCTCTTTTAACAATTTAAGAAAATAAGTCAAATCTTTTTTAGAATGGATTTATTATTTCGATGTGGTTTAAGCAATTCGAGCTATCAATAAGATTACAAATATCCCGAGTGTAGCATGCTTTTGGGTCCTAAACTACCTAGACTTAAACATAATAGTAGCTACGCACGAACTCTCGTCACCTCGTGCGTACGTAGCCCCACAAATAGGAGCACATAACCAATTAATTCACATATGGGGACAATTCCCTCTTACAAGGTTAGAAAGGAGACCCACCTCGCTCTGAAGTCTATATTTCGATTCAAGAACGCGCTCAAACCTCCAATTTGGAGCCGGATGATCCAAAACTATTTAAATAGGGTAAAAGCTAGTCATTACATGCTCAAAGGTTCATATTCTAATTATTAAACCAATTTTCCAATCCTAAATGCAAGATTCCTGCCCGAATTTCGGAATTTTTTTAAGAAAGTCGTTACCCATAACCTAAGGATCAAGAATCTGTGATTTTTACTCCATTCTCTAACAAATTTCGTGGTTAAATCTTGTTTTTACCAAATTCTAGGTTTTTCATCTAAACCCTTGATTTTCCCTAATTTTTACATGTTAATCTACCTATAATCTATGCATTGAACTCATGTTGTGTAGAAATTACTTACCTCAAAGTGATAGGTAAAGATCCTCTTCCAAAAACTCCAAAAATCGCCTAAGAGGATGAAGAAAATGAGCTAAATGGTCTAAGTCTAGAAATTAATAGCTGGACACAGGCCTATGATGTCACATTTGCGACACCATGTTCGCAAATGTGAGGGTCGCAATTGCGACAAAAACCTCGCAAATGCGAAGCCTGCTCCCCTCCAGCCATCGTCGCATTGGCGACAAGAAGATCGCAAATGCGAGCTTCGTAAATGCGAAGACTCCATCGCAAATGCGACCCCCGACTGATTTGGCCCATTTCACAAATGCAATAAGGGTTTCGCAAATGTGAACCCTTCAGGCCTCGCAAAAGAGACTCAATCATCGCAAATGCCAACAATCCCCCACCTCACAATTGCGACCAATACATCGCAATTGCAATCATACCAGCACCGGCAATCCTATTTCTTAGAAAATCACTCCGAAGCTATCCCGAATCTCACCCGAGCCCCCGGGGCTACAAACTAAACACCCGCACAAGTCCAAAAACATAACACGGACTTGCTCGAAGCCTCAAATCACCTCAAACTACGCTAAAATCATGAAACGGCCTCCAATCCAAGCTTTATGAACTTTAGAATTTTAAACTTCTACTTTCGATGTTTAAACCTATCAAATCACGTTCGATTGACCTCAAATTTTGCACGCAAGTCATATTCAACATTATAGACCTACTCCAACTTTCGGAATTGGATTCCGACACTGATATCAAAAAGTCAACCCTCGATCAAACTTCTCAAAAACTTTCAAATTACTAACTTTCGCCAAATGACTACAAAATGACCTTCGGACCTCCGAATTCACTTCCGATCGCGCTCCCAACTCCAGAATTACCATACAAAGCTATTCCCATACTTGTAATCCCAAACGGACATCAACATCACTGAAATGTACTTCAACCCAACTTATGAAATTTTTTCTAAAATGCTGATTTCCACAGTAGGCGCCCAAATGCTTCCATGTCATACAAAACTCGATCCGGGCATACGCCTAAGTCCAAAATTCTCATACGAACCTGCTGGAACCTTCAGATCCCAATTCTGAGGTCGTTTACTCAAAATTCCAATCCTAGTTAATTCCTTCAACTTTACGCTTCCAAAATGAGAATTCTCTTTTCAAATCAACTCTAAACTTCCTAAAATTTAATCCCAACCATGCGTACAAGTCATAACACTTGAAATGAAGCTGCTCGTGTCCTCAGACTGCTGAACGATGCGCTAGGGCTCAAAACGACCGGTCGGGTCGTTATAAAATCAAAATTCCAAAATTTCAAGCCCTACTTCTTCCATTTTTAGCTCAAGTTCCATGATTTTCTAGGTGGATTTCACAATAGATTCGAGTTTTAGGTCCCAAATTCTTACCTCCAAACATTTATCCTTGAATCCCTCTTCCATCTCCTTAAAAAATCTCTCAAAAAGGTCAACTATGGAGTAAATGAGCCCCAAAATCGTGGATGAAATGAATTAAAACATTCTGCCCAGGTCCGATTCCCCCTTCTCCGCAAACGCGGTCAACCTCTCGCATTCGCGAAGCACAAATTTGCATTGACCAACTTTTTCCTCTTCACGAACGCGACACTCCCATCGCGAACGCGATGCTTCTTCCTCCCACACCTTCGCGAACGCGATAACCCATACACGGACGCGATGAACAAAAGGCCTTGAACCCCTCAGACCCAAATTACTCTACGCGATCGCGAGGCCCATCTCGCGAACGCGATGGCCAAGTTTCCAATCCCTTTGCGAATGCGAAGCCTTAATTCTGGCCTTCCTTAGATCCTTCTATGCGAATGTGAGTCTCCCTTCACGGACGCGAAGGGATAAATCCCTACAACAACTGAGCAGATTTTTCTGCAATTTCTCCAACTCCAAAATGGTCTGATTAACCACCCGAAACTCACCCGAGGCCCCCCGGGACCTCAACAAAAAGCAAAAACACATCCTAAAACCTTATCCAAGCTTGCTCCAATCATCAAAACACCTCAAACAACATCAAATTACCCAAAACAAATCGGATTCAAGCCTAAGTTTCTAAAAAAACTTTCGAAATACGCTTTCGATCAAAAACCCAACCAACCACGTCCGAATGACCTGAAATTATGCACACACATCCCATATGACATAACGAAGCTACTAAAACTCTCAAAATTCCATTCCGACCCTCAGATCAAAATCTCACCTACCAACCGAAAATCGCCAAAATATCAAATTCGTCAATTCAAGCCTAATTCTACTTCGGACCTCCAAAACCCATTCTGATCACACTTCTAAGTCACAAATCACCTCCCGAAGCTACCCGAACCATCGGAACTCACATCCAAGTCCTCTAACACATAAGTCAACATTCGATTGACTTTTTCAACTTAAGCCTTCTTAAAAGAGACTAATTGTCTCGAACCTTATCAAAATCATTCTAGACTCGATCCGACCAATATGATACCACAAAACACAGATAACGAAGCATAAAAAAGTAGAAATGGGGGAAACAGAGCGGTAACTCACGAGACGACTGGCCGGATCATCACACTTTCCTTCTTTCTCTCCTCTCTCCCCTCTTCTCTCCAGCAAACCGTTGTTTTTCTTTGCTTTCGGGGAAACTTCACGTCTTTGGAAGTGCATAGTCTTATGAAACTCAAGCTTTACTTCATTTGAGAAAACACTTAGAATATCCAATTCATCTTGATGTTTGGGAGAATTACAATGGAGATTTTTGCAGCTTGACTTCAACACTACATATGAGTATTACCTGTCAAGGCAACTCTGTTACTGAGCTCAAAATTAAAGGAGATAAGTTGACTAAGCTAAATGATTAATTTTATGGATTTGCTATTACAATCAAACATTATCTGAGGGTTTTTTAATTGACTCTTTTGTTACAACATTGACAAGGTTAAATAGCTTAAAGGTTCTTACTTTAGTTTCTCTTGGTATTTGGGGACCCCTACCTGATAAAATTCATTGGTTATCTTCACTTGAACTTTTGGATATGAGTACAAATTCTCTCTTTGGTTCTGTTCCTTTTCAGATGTCAATATTGATAAAGCTTCATACTTTAACATTTGATGGCAATTTTTTCAATGATATTGCTCCTGATTGGTTAGATCGTTAATCGATCTTAATATTTTAAGCTTGAAGAATAATAGATTGAAGGGTCAGTTTCCAATTTCAGTGTCTAAAATTACAACTTTCACTGACATTGTTCTGTCACACAATGTGATTTCTGGTAAATTACCAGATTTAACTATCTTGTCTAATTTGCTTTTACTGGATTTAAGGGAAAATCATTTGGGTTTTGAACTGTCACTTTTGCCTAAAGGAGTTAGCACAATTCTTCTAAGCAGTAATGTTTTTTTTGTGAGGAGATGAGAAAAGTTCTGTTTATATTATTCATATCAAGTTATATACAACTACAATATCATACCACTTAAAAAATAATTTTTATACAAATTTTATACAATATGTCTTTTGTATATTTTGTATCCGATTTATATATATAGTAAAAATAAATTTTCTACAACTAATTATATATTATACAATTTATCTACAACATATCTACAACTTTCACACATTATTTTAACCTAGTTATATACAACTACAATATCATACAACTTAAATATAATTTTTATACAATATTGTTCAACTTTTATATAATATTTAAATAAATAAATAAAAATATTAGAATAACAGAATATAATTTTTCTACAGTTTTACTATAACTTTATTACAATTTCTGCAGCATAATGTATGTCATGTCTTCTTCTTCTTCTTCTTCTTCTTCTTCTTCTTCTTCTTCTTCTTCTTATGCCAAAATCAAGTCTAATCTTCACCAAAACACCCTCAAAATTGAGATATAAACTCCAAATCATATACCAAATTGTTTGCAATAATACCCAATCCAAACAAATAATGATTTTTGAAACTCAAATTCAATTTCAAAGCTTTTTAATGCCTCTCAATGATGGAATTGCTTCTCTCTTTTCCTTTGCTTTACATTACTGAAATTAGGTGTTGATACCCAAATTTTTCTTATATATTTTAATATGCATAAATATCTTCAAAATAGCATACATATACATATATAATCGTGCACAAGCCTTTTATTATTTTTTCATAATTTTAAGGGTTTAAATTAATTTTTTTCTTTTATTCATAAAATATCTAATAATTATTTCCAAAATTATTGTTATAATAATTCCTTTATATAATTTTTATACTTATGCCAAAATATAGCTAATATAATTTTTATATTTTTATAATTACGTTTGGTATTTTTTAAGTTAAATTACATATAATTGCATTGTTAGCCCATTTTAAGATATTATTATATTTTATATGCGTAAAATTGGTTCCTATATTTTTAAAATGTTAATTATATATTTTAAATAATTTTGGCACTTTAAACTATTTTCCAGAAATTACTTATTATTTGTTAAAATTAAAATAGGAAAAAACTGGCTATTTAAATAATAGCCAAATTTAGCTTCCAACTGTAGCCAAAATTGGACCAATTCCCAGCATAATTTTCCTATTAAATAACCCGACCCTGACCCAATCACCCCTACCAGACCCAAGCCATCTTAAATCCTGACCGTTGGTCCTTTTAGATCAATGGCACTCGTTCCTCCTTTCCTTTTTAATTTTAACGGAGACCCTAACCCTAATCATTTCTCTAATTCTGTCGCCCTCAAACTCTCTCATCTCCTTTCTTCTCTCTAAACCTAACCATAGACTCTGTCAAACGCCTCCTTCTCCGGTCATCTCCAGCAACCTCCTTTCATGTGACGACCCAAAGGGTCATCACCTGTTTCCTCATCCGTTCCGCGCTTCCGAGGCCTTGAAAACCTCATTTTCTATCACCTCGACTTGCGTGCGCAGTCCGAGCACGTAGCCAGAAAGCTTTTACGTTGAAATATGTGAAAAATTTGAAGAATTTTGATATTAATATGATTAAAGTTGACTTCGGTCAACATTTTTGGTAAACGAACCCGGACCCGGATCCGAGATTGGACAGTCCCGGAAGGTCCGTAGAAAAATATGGGACTCGGGCATGTGCCCGGAGTCGAAATCCGAGG
>MU747943.1:4901-26258 GCA_026770625.1 Nicotiana glauca
ATCAATAGGGGAAGTCATTACCTTAGCTTGTCTTTCATATTTGTCTACAACCTTAGTTATTAGTTATAGCTTGTTATTTTTCTACAACTTTAGTTCATAAAGAAACCTCAAACAGTGATTCAAAAATCTTTGGAAGCTGGTTCTAAAGAATTTAGTGGGTCTAAAGGTAGCAGTTGATAGGTTGACTCTCTGTGGATTCGACCCTGGGCGTAATACTCGGGTTTTACTTGCAACGTCCGCAGAATCCTATTTAGAGGATATATTTGGGCGTGATCAATGCATTTAAAGTTTAGTTTAGTTGAGAATAAATTTGATAAATGTGCATACAAAGATAATTCTGTAAGCAGGCATTGTTGTACATTGGTTAACTTTAAGAGGGTAGAAGACACAAAGTAGTAGCATATATTCTTTGACAATTTGACATTATACAGGAAAAAGTAAAAAGAAGGAAAAGTTCTTCATGTTCAGAAAGTTTCCAAGAAGTTGCAGTAAAGATATAGAGCCAACAGTGATATATAAGATAATAGTACAGCGTTGTATAAAAAATCTATATCAATACTACTACAATGTTTGATTCAATACTTTTTTCCTCGTAAAACTTAATAAAATATGAAATAAGAATATGAGAATTAGTAATATATGGATTAAATTAATAAATAAAAAATAATAACCTTACAGTAGCCACAAGTTAATTTTGTTAAAAGAATAAACAAATATTTTAAGATATATATTATATAATGATTTTTAATACAAATTAGAAAACTAAATATTCAATAGAAAATAATCTCTACATTACAATCCATATATTGTAATCTCTTGTATTGTTAATCCCTCAATTATATTATCTGAGTCAATAATATTTGCATTACAAAAATTCTTTTACCGCTACTCCTGGTATAATGCATCACAATTTCTACACAATATATATATATATATATATATATATATATATATATATATATATATATATAAACTAAACGACCCCTACGTAATTATTACTACAAAAAGAAATCACAATAAGCAAGGAAAACAAAAAGATTAATAAGAAAAAAGCGAGGACTTTTATCAACAAAAAAAAAGTTGAAAAACTAATCATATGCTTAAAAACTTTACATACATATTTTCTTAAGTAGCATGCTGGTATATTTGCTTGCACTTTTGGAAACACCATGGCCCAGAGACACAAGATGTTAACCTCATCAACAAAGAAAAAGAATTAGAAGAGAGAAGTGGACTAATCAAATAAAATTTTGCACGATGAAGCTATAATAATAAATTGAAGAGAAAAAAAAAAACTAATGACATTGTCAACAAATTTAATCTAATTATGTAAAGTTATAAAGAGAAAGGAAGACAAACCTGATCTCATTTTCAACAACACTCTTCCATTCATGCCATCAAGCGAAGACCAAATCAAATGCCCTCTCACCGGTGGCTATTTCAATTCATTACAAAAGCACTCAAAAGAGGATAATTAACAGGCTGCTGCACAAAAGGCTGTCCAGTCATATATAGTGAGACAAATAATCTCAACTTTAATGATAGAGAGGAAAAGAAACGAAGAAATTTGAGAACTGATGGATGGTTTTTCCAATTCCAATTAGTATACACAACAAATGATAGTAATTATTATAGTAACTTATATGTTTGACTAGAAAGTTATCAAATACTTTCCGGCAAATCAATCGAAATAGATCAAGGGTAAATCCTAGTTAAATATAATTAATTCTAGATCCGAGATGAATAATACGAATTAAAAGACATAGTTGAATATAAATGTTGATGGCGATTATGATCAGATTTAATAGCATAAACAAAGATGCATTAAGTAACAAAAATATGAATAAAGGAAAAGATTCACCCCGTCTTCAGTGAGACGGATCTTCTTTCTTTTCATAAAGATGAATGATAGATGTGTACAAGAACTTCATGACCCTGTTTGGATCTGATGAAAGTATTGGATCACATATCCTCTCATTTCTTTGGAGAGGTATGTTTACATATTTTCAAGAGAGAGGAAGAGGGAGATAGAGAGAGAGAGCCCCCCTTTTCTGGGAAGTCTTCCCCTCCTATATATAAAGGGGGATATCCATAGAAAATCCTTAAAAAGGTACAATTTATAGGGTATATTCGGTAGAATATTCCTTTTGAGTTTTCCAAAGCAAACCAGATATTTCTTGGCGTGTACGTCCACGACCGTTGATGACGGTCCGACCTTGGCGTATATGTCCACGACCGTTTATGACGGTCCGACCTTGGCGTGTACGTCTACGACCGTTGATGACGGTCCGCCCTTGGCGTGTACGTCCACGACTGTTGATGACGGTCCGACCTTGGCGTGTACGTCCACGACCGTTGATGACGGTCCGACCTTGGCGTGTACGTCCATGACCACGACCTCGTGCCGAATTTCTCTGATCTAATTTTGACCCATACACTTCGTCCCTCCACTTATTGAGGTCGTCTCTTGGTCGAGCTCGATGGGCGGACTTCATTAATCATAGTTTGAGAAATTCGGATGGGGAGGTCGAATGTTGTTTCGGACGAGGCCGAATATTGATTCGGGAGAGGCCGAACGTTGATTCGGGTGAGGCCGAGCGTACGTTGATTCGGGTGAGGCCGAACGTTGATTCGGGCGAGGCCGAACGTTGATTTGGGCGAGGCCGAAATGTTGATTCGGGCGAGTTCGAATGTTGATTCGGGCGAGGCCGAAGGTTTATTCGGGCGAGGCCGAACGTTGATTCGGGCGAGGCCGAACGTTGATTCGGGCGAGGCCGAACGGTGATTCGTGCGAGGCCGAATTCTTTTTGGCGATGGCCCTTGACCTTAAAGGGTGTTATTTCGAACTTATCGAAGTGTTAACCCATCGTAATTTGATCGATGTTGAGTTCTTCTTTTAAGAGAAGGCCCTTGGCCTTAAAGGGTGATATTTTGGCTTATCGAAATGTTAACCTGTCGTTGTTCGAGTGAGGTCGAACTTTGTTACACTTTGATGGCGAAGGCGCTTAGCCTGAGTCCCAGTTCGAACGAGGTCGAACTTAACAAACTTTGATGGGGAAGGCACTTAGCCTGAGTCTTAGTTCAACTGTAGTTGAACTTACTGGCGAAGGCACATAGCCTTGATTTAATGGCGAAGGCGCATAGCCTGAGTCCCAGTTCAACTGTTGTTGAACTTTGTCAATTTTGATGGCGAAGGCGCATAGCCTGAGTCTTGGTTCAACAGTAGTTGAACTTACTGGCGAAGGCGCATAGCCTTGATATAATGGAGACGGCGCGTAGCCTGAGTCCCAGTTCAACTGTTGTTGAACTTTGTCAATTTTGATGGTGAATGTGAATAGCCTGAGTCTTCGTTCAACCATAGTCGAACTTACTGGCGAAGGCGTATAGCCTTAGTCTTGGTTCAATCGTAGTTGAACTTGTTGGCAAAGGCGCATAGCCTTGATTTAATGGCGAAGGCGCATAGCCTAAGTCGCAGTTCAACTGTTGTTGAACTTTGTTAATTTTGATAGCGGAGGTGCATAGCCTGAGTCTTGGTTCAACCGTAGTTGAACTTACTGGCGAAGGCGCATAGCCTTGTTTTAATGGCGAAGGCGCATAGCCTGAGTCCAGTTCAACTATTGTTGAACTTTGTCAATTTTGATGGCGAAGGCACATAGCTTGAGTCTTAGTTCAACCGTAGTTGAACTTACTGGCGAAGGCGCATAGCCTTTATTTAATGGCGAAGGCACATAGCCTTTATTTAATGGCGAAGGCGAATAGCCTGAGTCCCAGTTCAACTGTTGTTGAACTTTGTTAATTTTGATAGCGAAGGTGCATAGCCTTGTTTTAATAGCGAAGGCGCATAGCGTGAGTCCCAGTTCAACTGTTGTTGAACTTTGTCAATTTTGATGGCGAAGGCGCATAGCCTGAGTCTTGCCAGTTCAACT
This sequence comes from Nicotiana glauca, assembly GCA_026770625.1. Lineage (NCBI taxonomy): Eukaryota > Viridiplantae > Streptophyta > Magnoliopsida > Solanales > Solanaceae > Nicotiana > Nicotiana glauca. The sequence goes on from MU747943.1 coordinate 8,828, forward strand.
GTTGTTGAACTTTGTTAATTTTGATAGCGGAGGCGCATAGCCGGAGTCTTGGTTCAACCGTAGTTAAACTTACTGGCGAAGGCGCATAGCCTTAGTCTTGGTTCAACCATAGTTGAACTTGCTGGCGAAGGCGCATAGCCTGAGTCCCAGTTCAACTGTTGTTGAACTTTGTTAATTTTGATAGCGGAGGCGCATAGCCTGAGTCTTGGTTCAACCGTAGTTGAACTTACTGGCGAAGGCGCATAGCCTTGTTTTAATGGCGAAGGCACATAGCCAGTTGAACTTTTTCAATTTTGATGGTGAAGGCGCATAGCCTGAGTCTTGGTTTACTTAATTTTGCTTGCATTGGAGATTATGATGTATTTCCTGGGGGAGTCCCAGTTTACTTAATTTGCTTGCATTGAAGAATATGATGTATTTCCTGGTCGTGTATCTCGGAGAATGATCCTTCTTCTATTCCATATAGAGAAATAGTTAAAACAAAATAAAAGCATTTGTTACCTCAATTTGATCTCGTTCCTTTCTCTGGTTATGCTTTCAGTCCCGCTACCAATTTGGCGTGGTTGTCTGCTTTAGCAAAGTTTTATGTCTACAATTTATATTTGTTATTGTAGAGGCTTTGAAGATAAGTTGATAGTTCCAGAAATTATTGTTCGGGATATGTGAGCTTCCTGAACCAAGCATTTCTCCAGTAACACCATATGCTGCAGCTAAAAATGAAATGAGCTTTTCAAATTTCAATTGCCAACCAAGGCTGGACAAAAATGCGATTTGGTTGAGAGACAGTCTTGAGAAGATAATAAGTGGACCAACGGATAGTGGCTAAAGCATTCCTTAATTCAGATGGAGGCATATACTGTCCAAATTCAATAACACTCCAAGCCAACAATGTAGTGGTAAATGCCATCGGAGGATTAAACTTAACATTATCGGTGGCATCGTAGTAGCTGCCGGTCAAGTCGGTATTCACCGGCCAACCGTCGACTAAACCGGAATGTCCTTGCCAGTTCATTCTCTAGTCTTGTGGTAAATAACCAGAACGTCGGCCCTCGAAAAAGAGAATGGATTTTGTTAATGCATCTGTATAGTCATGGTAGCTTCCATGGATTTTTTCAACTGAAAGTAAAAGGAGAAGAAGAAGCATGAATTTTGAAGAAATGACGTTGTTCTTCATATTTTCTAAGCTTCTTCTCTTCTTACTGGTTGAGTTTGTTATTCTAATTCTCAATTCAATTTTAGCAAGCAATAGCGGAACATAGTATGTAAGAAATAAAATCATTCCATTGGTCAACAGTGAGTCATTATTCTCTTTTAAGAGAGATTTTTACCAAAAGACAAGAGCAAGTATCCTTTTAAGACCGCAACCAGAGACTTTTTAACCAAAAGGATTATGCAATTCTCGATCTAGAGGAAATTAAAATTTTAACTAGAAAATCCCCACAGATGGTGCCAAATTGTTTGACTAGAAAGTTATCAAATACTTTCCGAGTAAATCAATCGAAATAGATCAAGGCTAAATCCTTGTTAAGAATAATTAACTCTAGATCCGAGATGAATAATTTAATTAAAAGACATAGTTGAATATAAATGTTGAGGGCGATTATGATCAGATTTAATAGCATAAATAAAGATGCATTAAGTAACAAAAATACGAATAAAGGAAAAGATTCACCCGGTCTTCAGTGAGACGGATCTTCTTTCTTTTCATAAAGATGAATCATAGATGTGTACAAGAACTTCATGGCCCTTTTTGGATTTGATGAAGGTATTGGATCACATATCCTCTTATTTCTTTGGAGAGATATGTTTACATATTTTCTAGAGAGAGGGAGAGGGAGATAGAGATAGAGAGCCCCCCCTTTTCTGGGAAGTCTTCCCCTCCTATATATCAAGGGGGATATCCATAGAAAATCCTAAAAAAGGCACAATTTACAGGGAATATCTGGTAGAATATTCCTTTTGAGTTTTCCAAAGCAAACCAGATGACGCCACTGTAGGGGAGGTCCTGCGGAAAAATAGCTCGACGCCAGGATGATAAAAAGCTTAACACCTCTCATTCTTATTACTTTTTCAATATGAAAACGAAAAAAAAAATGAAAAATCAAAAGGTCGTTTTATTCAAAACCCCAATTGTGACATCCCTTCTCTCCCACTTCATACCTCGGAACGCACCCTTCTTTCCTAAAGGGGTCCGACCTTGGCGTGTACATCCACGACCGTTGATGACGGTCCGACCTTGGCGTGTACGTCCACGACCGTTGATGACGGTCCGACCTTGGCGTGTACGTCCACGACCGTTGATGACGGTCCGACCTTGGCTTGTACATCCACGACCGTTGATGACGGTCCGACCTTGGCGTGTACGTCCACGACCGTTGGTAACGGTCCGACCTTGGCGTGTACGTCCACGACCATGACCTTGTGCCGAATTTCTCTTATCTAATTTTGACCCATACATTATACACAATGAATTTATATGGGAGTTATTTTGTGTAAAAACACCTTAAATAAAGGAAGCAGGAAATGAACAATATTAAATGGAGGATTTTTGACATCTCAAAAAGGGAAGAAAGTCAAAAATTGAGAAAAAAGATAAGTACTTTTCTTGGCCAAAGAGAGGTGCCAAGTAAGCATTCTTTTTCCCTCCATTATATATTTATATAGATATATAGATATGTGCCTAGTAAAGTGAAAATAGATCCTTCTTTAATCTTGAATGATCAACATGTGGAACTGTATCTTCTTGATATTGCTAGTGATGACGTTAGGCCTACTCTAAAATTAAATGTGGTTGATAGGTCTCAGCTTCAGCAGCAGCACCACCACCACAACCACAACCATTATTTGAAGAAGATGTAATTAACAACGAAGGATGAGATTATTATAATATTCATGGGCTGGATAAAAAATATCCGATGAATATGAATATTCTAGCATATGACAATGTCCTAGAGAATCATAGCATCGTTGTAAGCAGTGTTTCTCTTAGAACACAAGGGAGCCACAGTTTTGTTGGGAAAAAAATTCATGAACAAGTAGGAGTTAGTTGGGGCATTGAAGCTAGCTGACGTGAAGAAGACCTTTATCTTCTATGTAAAGAAGATTAGTAAATCATTGTATGTGGTGGATATGAGGTGAAAAATTACCAGCAAATGCTGCATGCAGTGAAGTACATTAACGTCGAGATGTGTAGATCAGTAGATGCATATCATTGTTGGTTTCATTACGAATGACTTTGTTGATGTCAAAGTACAATTATACATATATATAATTAAATAAATAGGAGTATGGTTCTTAATAAGAATTTGATAAGGGGAATACCTGAGCACGAGTATGCTATTTTAGATGCACATCGTTACGTTCTTGAACGTAAAAATCGATGCAGTAAGACTGCATTGAAGCTTGATGTGGAGGGAAGATTCCTATATTTTCTTGTAGCTTATGTTGCTTGCATCAAAAGATTTCTAAACATGAGGAAAGTTTTAACTGTTGAAGAGACTTTTTTAATATGCAAGTATGGTGATGTTCTATTAATGATGGTGGCACAAAATACTGAGAATCATATCTATCCAATTGCATTTTGTATAGTGGATAAGGAATGCAATGACACATGGACTTTCTTTTCTGAGCAGTTAAACACCATAATTCATGATACTCCAGAGTGTGCATAATCTTTTATAGGAAGATATCTTAGCATAACCAATAAATTTTTGGGTTTATCAACATGCTCATCGTTGATTTTTCGTGAAGCAGCTTTGTAAAAACCTGCGTATGAGGTTTAAGTGTGAAGGTTATATATCTTCACCACTATTATTCGGCAATGCGCAGGTAGTAAAAACTAAGTTCTTTGACCATTTTTAGCAACTCTATAAAAGATGCCTCACAGCAATTAGATGTCTTGAGCTTGAAATTGGGTTCCACAGATGTTCCAGGTCTCATTTTCTAAGAAACAAGTACGAAGTGATGACCACAAACATTATTGAGTCGCTTAACGCAATATTGCAGGAAGAAAGCGAATTTCATTTGGTTTTCCTGTTCAACTGTACTGGTCAAAGCTTCAATGAAGAATTCAAGCAGAAGAAAGCAGAAATTAAGAAGGTAAACATTATATTTGTGCCTTTATGTAATGACCTGACTGTTTGTTTTAAGCTTTTGCATTTCGTTTGGCAGTTTGAGATCTTGAGTAGCTTCGTATGATGTATTAAGACTTGCGTATGTGTAACGACCCGGCCGGTCGTTTTGAGAATTTACGTCCAGATCCCCTATTAACTGCTTTCCCCGTGTTTATATTTACTATTGTGGTTTGCCGGGAAGATTCGTTTTAAGTTTTCGAGTGTCTTGGGACACTTAGTTCCTAATTGAGAGCTTAAGATTTAGAATTTGGACCGTAGTCGGAGCAATGTGAATACGGCCTCGGAATGGAATTCCGTCGATTCCGTTAGCTTCGTTGGATGATTTTGCGCTTAGAGGCGTGTTCGAATTGTGTTTTGGAGGTCCGTAACTTATTTAGGTTTGAAATGCCGAAAGTTAAATTTTTAAAGTTTCCAGATCGATAGTGAAATTTTGGTATCTGAGCTGGAATCCGATTTCGAATGTTGAAATAGCTCCGTAGTGTTAAAAGTCACTTGTGTGCAAAATTTGGAGTCAATCGGACATGGTTTGGTTGGTTTCGGCGTCTGTTGTAGAATTCTTGAGATTTCAAGTTCTTTAGGCTTGGATTGGAGGGTAATTCGTGGTTTTAGAATTGTTTGAGGTGATTTGAGGGTTGGACTAAGTTCGTATGATGTTTTAGGATTGGTTGACATGTTTGGTTGAGGTCCCGAGGGCCTTGTGTGAGTTTCGGATGCTTAACGAAACCTGAATTGGACTTAGGAAATTTCTGATCTTTGATGAATCTGCTATCGCACTTGCGTACGTGGGATCACAGGTGTGGCGCTGCAAAAACGGCTTGGTAGCCGCAGAAGAAAGTTTGGCCTTGTGCTCCAGAGACCCCAGATGCGGCCTAATGACCGAAGATGCGGCCCCAGCTCGGATATGTGGATTTAGCACCTGCGATCCTCTTCCGCGGGTGCCGCAGAAGCGGAAATCGCTGGGCAGAAATATGAAATTTCGAGGGTTTGAAACTCATAACATCAAATTCGATTTTGAGCTCGGGACAAGGCAATTTTGTGAGGTTTTTTGAAGAAAAAATTAGTAGGTAATGTTTCCTAACTCCTTTTTTATTATATCCCATTAATCTAAGCTTAATTTCATCATTTAATTTCGGCTTTAGGGTGAATAATTGGGAGAATTTGAGGAAAGTTCTTAGGTCAATTTTTGGGATTTTGATCGAGATTTTGGTATCGGATTTGAGTGATTTTGGTATGGTTAGACTCGTGAGTGAATGGGTGTTTATAATTTGTAACTTTTACCCGATTCCGAGATGTGGGCTCGGGGAGGATTTTTGGGCGTTTTTCTATTTTCTTGCCTTAGCTTCGATTCCTTTAGCTAAACTCGCTGTTTGTAGTTATATTTACATTATGAAATTGATTTGATTAGATTTGGGCTATTCAGAGTTGGATACTCGTGGCAAGAGTGTTATTTCAGATTGATTTTAGCTTGGTTCGAGATAAGTGGCTTGCTTAACCTTCTGTGGAGGGAACTCCCCTTAGGATTTTGGTACTGTTGTTATATGAATGTCGTGTACGTGAGGTGACGAATGCGTACATCTGCTAATTATTGAAAAACCCCATTTTCGTTAAGTAAATATCTATATTTTTCCTTTAATTGAGCAATTCTAGTATGTGAAGCCTCCAGTTTAGCTTAGGAAAGCGTGCTTACGTGCCTTAACTGTCTTATCTGCTTTAACTGCTTACTTGGATTCTATGTAGCATGTTTAGTGTAGCAATTTCCTGTTTCTTTGATACGAGCTTGAATAGAATTGTAGATTTTTTTGTTGAGACTATTGTGTATATTGATTTGGTTGTGTATTTACTTTGGGACTACGGAACAGTATTCCAGGAGATCCCCCTACATGTTTACTTCGGGACTACGAGACGGTATTGTCACACCCCAACACCGAGGGGCGCGACCGGCGCTCGACCGGGTAGCCCCAGTCAAGCAGACCTGGGTGCCTTTCCTAACCCACGTGTTACCCCGTGATTTCATTTCCCATTATTCAAGTGAAATAGTCATTTATGATTAAACACATTCTTACAAAATATACATAACATACATGCTTACTTTACGTGATCTACAAGTTATACTTCCCAAATACAAAATACATTAGTACATAACCCACGTTTCCTATCTACGGAGCCTCTAAGGATACAAAAGAGTTTTACAACACTTGCCGGTAACAAGGCTCCGGCTATACCTTATAGAAATACCAAAAATAAGACCCCGGGAAGAAAAGCGGCATAAGCCACGCAGGGCCCCGAGAGGAAAGGGGCTCACCAATTCAGCAAAAAGAAAGAAAAAGCAAGGAAAAGAGAGTTGAAAGGATGAGGAAAGCCGGGACGAAGCATGGAACCGTTGCAAAACATGTAGAAACCAATTTAAACTGTATAGGTGCATCACACCCCAACGTGCGATTACCTATCTTTTATTTGTTTCAAACTAATTGTTTGCTGTTGTATCAGTATAGGTTTTTATAGAAATGGTGGTTGGTTTTTCATGGTAAACTGGCTTCACATCCCTACTTTACCAGATCGAAGGGGAGCATAGAAATATCTTCGTAAATGACCTTGCCAGTAATTCCCATCCCAGAAGATAGCCCAATCTCGGGCATCCCGGCCTCAGAATCTGCAGCGGCTGAAGAAAACAGGATCCTACGTCTTAGGTTCATGGAAATGTGGGATGCGTGGATGAATGGAAGGGAGCCTCCAAGTGCCATCCCCGGATTCCCCAAATTGTTACCTAGATCAGGGGTACCTCTTATATACCCACCAGCCATCCAAACACCCCACTAGGACAGGCCACCATATCGGTTCATTTCGTGGGAACACCTTCTGAGGTTCCCCTGCAGGTGTTCATGTCCGGAGCGACTTCCAATATCTTTACAGCTCCCCCATGTTCAGCCACACAGAGCCTGCACTGGCTAGACCCACTTTTGATCCTTCAGCCTTTACGTTCCAAACACCCACTTTCCAAAAGGAGCCTCCTCAGTACCCCACCTATACTTATCCTCAGCCACCTCCATTTGAGTTCACAACGGGACAAGAGAAGACTCCTAAAACTCTCAAACAAGAAGAAATGGCAAAGAGGATGAGAAGCCTAGAGCAGAGCCTTAAAAACATGCAGGGTCTGAGTGGGCAGAAAAGTGTGTCATATACTGATATATGCATGTTCCCTCATGTGCATTTGCCTCTGGGATTCAAAACTCCAAAGTTCGAAAAATACGATAGGCACGGTGATCTTATTGCTCATCTTTAGAAATACTGCAATTAGTTGCGAGGAGCTAGAGGAAAAGAAGAATTGGTCATGGCTTATTTTTGAGAAAGTCTAGTGGGTATCTCCTCCAAGTGGTACATGGATCAGGATATCTCTCACCGGAACATCTAGGACGACCTCACGAGAGACTTTGTCAAACAGTTCCAGTAAAATATAGACATTTCTCCAGATAGAAACTCATTGGTAAATTTGAAAAAGAAGTCCTCGGAAAGCTTTCGGGAGTACGCAATCAAATGGCGTGAGCAAGCATCTAGAGTAAAGCCTCCAATAGATGAGGTCGAAATGGTCACGGTGTTCCTTCAAGCTCAGGAAGCTGATTATTTCCAAAATATGATGTCATCTATGGGTTAACCGTTCGCAGAAGCTATCAAAATCGGTGAAGTGGTGGAAAATGGATTGAAAATAGGCAGAATTCTGAGCCAATCCGCCATTAGAGAAACCTTCCTAGCCATTCAAGGCGGGTTTGGAGGAGTGGCCAAGGGTAAGAAGAAAGAAGAAACATCCATGGCAGCATCGGGTACAAGAAGACACCGTGTTCCTAGATCCACGTTCCCAGAAAGAAACCCTCAGGATTATTACCCCCACCAGGACATGGCCTATGCTCCTCAGCCGTATGCGGTCATGAATGCTCAACCTTACGTCCACCTTAAGCATCAATCGAACAGGAACCAAGCTCCATTTCAAAGAAACCAGCCTCCTTACCAAAACCACTATAACCCCCGTCCTCCACAAAATAACTTTCGTCCTCCTGAAACACCCAGGAGGCCAAATTTTACACCAATCAGTGAACCCTACTCTAGTTTGTTTCCAATGGTTGTTCAAATGGATCTACCGCAGCCCATACCTCCAAACAAGAAAAACCCAGAATCACCCTCATATCAGTGGGGTGTCCGATGCACTTATCACTCAAGAGCTGAGGGGTATGATATAGAAAACTACTGGACTTTGAAAAGTGCCATGGAAGACTTGATAGAATAGGGAAAGATAGCGCTAAGGGTTGAGGATGTCCCCAATGCGACTAATAACCCACTGCCATCCCAAAATAACGGGCCAGTAATCAGGATGATTTGCAAAGATAAGGAATTTGATCCGGCATTGAAGGCCATAATTGCTATTGCTGATGTGGAGAGAAAACCAAAAATTTCCCCAAAGCAAGATGAAGGAGAAAAGAAGAACAAAGCCACCCATTCAAAACCAGAAAAGAAAGTTAAAGCAGGGACGGGGGCAACACCTCCCAAAGCTGTTGTTCTCTATGTCCCACGAGGCCGCAAAGAAAAGCAGTTGACTTTGAGTCCTCCAAAGAGATTTGAACTTAAAAAGGGAACCCAGATGTATGTACCCAAGGTAGCTTGTGTGGTGCGGGGGACAATTAAGCCATTGAGGCTGAACGAGCCCGTGGTTATTGGATGCGCGCCACAGAAGCCCATGACAGATCCTGCTGCGGTGCCTTAGAATTACCATAAAATAGTGGTGATGTATAAGGGCAAAGAAATCACAGGAGAGCTTCAAGAAAATCATCTAGTTGAGAAGTACTCCAACGTTGAAGAAGTGAACAACGCCACTAGAAAGAGTTCCCTATCTAAAAAATATGTAAGTGCCGAAGAGACGGAAACTTTCTTTTAGAAAATGAAGATGGCGAACTATGAAGTGGTTGATCAACTTCACAAGTTTCCTAAACAAGTATCCTTGCTATCATTGCTGATGAAATCCCTCGAACACCAGAAGATTTCAATGAAGACCCTCAATGAAGCATACGTGCCAGCTGAGACTTCTGTGGAACAGTTAGAAAGAATGGCAGAAAGCTTTTTCGCCGTCACCCAGATTTCTTTCAGCAAAAATGACTTACCCCTAGAAAGGGCCGCTCAAAACAAAGCCTTGCACTTAACTGTCAAATGTGAAGGGTAATATATGAAGAGGGTCATGGTAGATGAAGGTTCTGGGGTATACATCTGGCCACCCTCTACATTATAGCATATGGAAATTGGGACTGAAAAGATTCGTCCCAACAATTTCTGCGTGCTAGCTTTCAATGGTATCAAAAGGGACACAATTGGTGAAATTGATCTGATTCTTACTATTGGCCCGATGGACTTTGAGGTGACCTTCCGAGTGCTATACATGGACACATCCTATAACTTTCTTTTAGGAAGGCCTTGGATTCATGCAGCAAGGGTTGTACCTTCCATTCTCCATCAAATGGTGAAATTTGAACATGAGGATCAAGATATCGTGGTCCATGGAGAGGAAGATCACTCAATCTATCGGGACCCATCAATCCCATGTCTTGAAGCAAGGGAAGGTTGTGAGCATATAGTTTACCAAGCTTTCGAAGTTGTGGTGGCAGACCAACATGAAGAAGGAAACCCTTGCCCCCAACCATTCCTATCCAATGCCTCAATTATGGTGGCCAAAGAAATGATCAGACATGGTTTCAAACTAGGGAAAGGACTTGGAAAATCTCTGCAAGGAATAACTGAACCAGTTACCCTGCCTTCAACTGAGAAGTTCTTCGGGATAGGTTTCCAACCTACCCTAGATGACATAAAATGGGCAGATGAGAGAAAGAATGAGGGATGGGTTTTGCCTCAATCAGTGCCACATTTTTACGAATCCTTTGTCAAGCCAAAGTACAATGAAGAGGAAGATGATGAGGCCTTTACCACCGAAGAAATTGAAGAAATATGTAGGGAAATAAGGAAGATACTCTATGAAACCCACATGGTTCAGCTGGGAGAGGGAACAAGCACCGCCGAGGTGCTGTATATGGGACCAAACCCCAAACTACAAAATTGGAAGGCTACGCAATTCCCAATCAGGCGGGAGTCCCAGTAGACCTGTCCTGCCACTTTTTCTGCATCGCGAGTTATTCTAGAGTGTAACTTGGGCGTTTTCTTTAGTTTCTTGTCTTTTAATTTCCAAGTGTAAACCCTGTAATCTTCAAATTCCAAGAAATGAAATCAATATTTCATCATTATCTCTCTTTATTCTTTCTGATTTTGGCTATTTTTCTCTTTTATTTTTTTTTTCTTTCAGTTCTAATAGTGCGGCCTTAAATAACATGACATGCTTGTGGACTTCATGCCCAGATCGAAACACGTTGTCTAGTTGCGAAATAATGAACCAAGAACTAGAATATGATGAAAAAGAGGCTTTTAGGGAAATAAATTGAGAATTGGAACAATTTGAGAATAAACCTAAGACAAACTTGATTGATACCGAGCCGGTTAACTTGGGAACTTCCGAAGAAATTCGGAAAACCAAGATAAGCATTCACACAGACGAGAAAACCTGGGATGCCATAATCCAACTCTTATTTGAGTTCAAAGATGTGTTTGCTTGGTCGTACGATGATATGCCAGGGTTGAGTGTTGTTCTGGTGGTTCATAAGTTGCCAAACATACCCTTACTGCCTTCCGGTCCAGCAAAAGCAAAGAAAGTTCAAAACTGATATCAGTGACAAGATCAAAGAAGAAATCATGAAACAATTGGCTAATGTAGTCCCAGTTCTAAAGAAATATAGGAAGACCCGAGTGTGTGTGGACAACAGAGATTTAAAGAAGGCAAGCCCAAAGGATAACTTCCCTTTGGCCAACATTCACATCCTCATTGATAATTGCGCCAAACATGAGATATAGTCCTTCGTGGATTGTTACGCAGGATATCACCAGGTGTTGATGGATGAAGACGATGCCGAAAAGACAACTTTTACCACACCTTGGGTTATATATTGCTATAGAGTCATTCCGTTTGGTTTGAAGAATGTTGGGGCAACCTATATGAGGGCCATGACCGCCATTTTTCATGATATGATGCATCAAGAGATAGAGGTATATGTGGATGATGTAATCATCAATTCTAAAACCCAGGATGACCATGTTCGAGATTTGATAAAATTCTTAGAGCGGTTGCGCAAGTATGATTTGAAGCTGAACCCAGCCAAATGTGCGTTAGGAGTCCCATCAGGCAAACTGCTGGGCTTTATAGTCAGTAAGAGAGGTATCGATTTAGACCCAACAAAAATAAAGGATATCCGGGATTTGCCTCCTTCGAGAACTAAGAAAGATGTGATGAGCTTGTTGGGCAGATTAAACTATATCCGTTGATTCATTGCTCAGTTGACATCCACATGTGAGCCCATATTCAAATTACTGAAGAAAGATGCAGCAGTTAAGTGGACGGATGAATGTCAAGAAGCTTTTAATAAGATCAAAGAATATCTATCAAATCCGCCAGTCTTGGTCACACCAGAGCCAGGGAAGCCTCTTTTCTTGTATCTGACGATCTTGGAAATTCTTTCGGCTGTATCCTCAAGTAACACGATATAACCGGGAAGACAGAACAGGCAATCCACTACTTGAGCAAGAGGTTTACCAGTTATGAAGCTAAGTATACTCTGTTGGAGAGAACCTGTTGTGCTTTGACTTGGGTCGCTCAGAAGCTGAGACATTATCTTCAAGCCTACACCACCTACCTCATATCCAGGTTGTATCCTTTGAAATACATATTCCAGAAATCGATGCCAACATGGAGATTAGCAAAATGGCAGATCCTGCTCACGGAATTTGACATAGTCTCTGTCACTCGCACGGGAATGAAAGCCCAGGCATTGACAGATCATTTGGCTAAAAACCTGGTTGATGATGAATACCAACCGTTGAGCACTTACTTCCCAGATGAAGAGGTGAATTCAATAGAAGCAATCTCTGAAGAAACCCATGCTTGGAAAATGTTCTTTGATGGGGCAGTAAACGCAAAAGGTGTAGTAATTGGGGAAATCTTGATCTCACCCACTGGTCAGCACTATCCAGCCACAGCTAGGCTTCAGTTTTTCTACACAAACAACACGCCTGAGTATGAAGCCTGCATCATGGGTATGAACATGCCGATTGACCAGGACGTCAAAGAGTTGTTGATTATGAAGGACTCATATCTAATTATCCGGCAAGCCTAGGGAGAATGGGAAACCCGAGATGTTAAGCTTATTCCCTATCAGCAACATGTGGAAGATCTTGGCAAGCGGTTCAAGTCAATGGAGTTTAGGTATATCCTTCGTTGTCATAATGAGCTAGCTGATGCACTCGCCACTCTGGCCTCGATGTTGCCTTACCCAGGCAATGCCCACATTGATCCTTTGGATATCCAAATAAGGAAAGGCATAGTTACTGTAATACGACTGGGGCAGAACCAAACACCTAGCCATGGTACCATGACATCAAAAAGTTTCTGAAAATGCAAGAATACCCCGAGCAAGCTGATGGAGATCAAAAGAAAACCATTAGACGACATACAAGTGGTTTCTTCTTAAGTGGTTATGTCTTGTACAAGAGGACCCCGGATCTCAACTTGTTAAGATGTGTTGACGCCAAGTAGTCCGAAAGCATTATGCATGAAGTACACGTAGGAGTGTGTGGACCTTACATGAATGGGTATGTTTTGGAAAAGAAAATCCTTCGAGCAGGGTATTACTGGATAACCATGGAAAATGAGTGCTTTAGTTTTGTCCAAAAATGCATTAATGTCAGGTGCACGGTGATTTGATTCATGCACCTCCCACAGAACTACATCCCATGTCAGCACCTTGGCCATTTGTTGCTTGGGGCATGGACGTCATTGGGCCGATCGAGCCGAAAGCCTCAAATGGGCATAAATTCATACTGGTTGCCATCGACTACTTCATGAAGTGGGTTGAAGCCATCACTCTCAAATTAGTCACCAAGAAAGCTGTGGTAGATTTTGTGCACTCTAACCTTATCTGCCATTTTGGCATTCCTGCAACTATCATGACAGATAATGCTACAAACCTGAATAGTCATTCGATGGAAGAGGTATGCGAACAATTCAAAATAATGCATAGAAACTCCACTCCCTACCGGTCCAAAACCAATGGTGATGTTGAGGCAGCAAACAAGAACATCAAAAAGATTTTGAGAAATATGATTCAGAGTTCCAGACAATGGCATGAAAAGTTACCTTTCGCATAACTGGGATATCGCACCATTGTGTGTACATCGGTAGGAGCAACCCCATAGCTTTTGGTCTATGGAACTGAGGTAGTTGTACCCGCAGAGGTAGAAATCCCTTCTCTCCGGATCATCGTGTAACCTGAGTTTGAGAACTGTGAGTGGTTCAAGACTCGCGTAGAACTGTTGACCTTAATTAATAAAAAGCGGATGGCTGCAGTCTGTCACGGGTAGTTGTACCAACAAAGAATGGCCCGTGCTTACAACAAGAAAGTTCGACCCAAGGATTTTGAAGTGGGATAGCTAGTGTTAAGGCGCATTCTTCCTCATCACCAGGAAGTAAAAGGAAAATTTGCTCCTAATTGGAAGGGTCCATACATCATCAGGAAGATATTGCCGAGAGGAGCATTGTATCTGGGTGATATCGAAGGAAATAATCCCGAAGCAGCTGTGAATGCTAATGCAGTAAAAAAGGTAATATGTCTAGGCCTTCTGTGGTGATGACTTTGTTCAATTGTGATGACGAAGGCTTTCATTCTCGCTATCCAAATACTATGAATCTTTCGCAAACCCTTTGAGACGATTACTCTTCCTTGATTACCTTCTTTGGAAACCGAAAGTACTATTTGAAAAAAAAAAACCAAAAAAAATGATGAAAAATGAAAAAATAAAAAGAAAGATTGAAAAATGATGAAAGAAGAAGAAAGAAAAGAAAACAAAAATAGAAAAAAAACAAATGTTTCCCTGAATTACGTTTGACTTGATTCCGAAAGGATACGTATGTAGCCTCTCTCTGGAGTTCAGTCACACCAAAACAAAAATCCCAATTTCCCCAAAAAGTGAAACTGGGGAATATGATGTAATGGCTCGGCAATGAGTCCACCAAAATGGTTCCAAAGTTGTAATTCTGTCCAGATTCTTTTCATCCAAAAACCTTGTCCAAGTCCTTCCGATCAATTGGCAAAGGCGTTGGAATTGGAAAACACCATTATTGGATCTTGATACAATCAAACTGAGAGAAATAAAATAAGAGAGTCTTATCGATGAAAACCTACGGGCACCATAAGGTGACGGTGAGTATATGGCCCACAAACTCCAGCATGTACCTCAGTCATAACTGTCGTGGCTTTCCCGCCATCTACACATCTCAGCAATCCCAAATCTGGTGTTCTTTTGTACAACACTCCTCCACTAAGGAAAAATCCATTTGCCAATCGCCGAATGGCTCTTTTTTGATCTCCGGTGGCCTGCTCCGGGCATATCCCCATCCTGAGGTATTCCTTGACATCATAAAACCATGGCTCGCCATTCATTTCTTCTTCTATCATGTTGCAATAAGCATGTTGATCACGAACCTGAATATGCAACGGGTCAACATCATCTAGCCAGTCCCGACTGGCCATGATGGTGGATGCTTTGAAATCAAAGTTAATGAAAGAGAAAAAGAATGTCAAGGACAAAGGTATTAAAGGCAGAATAAAGTGAAAAGGTCGAAGCCCCACATGGGGTAGTCGTCATGAAATCCCAAAAGTTGAGACTTTCGGTTTGAGAAGAGATTCATCTTCAAAACCCGCAAGTAGCAGAGGTTCTCAATACAAGCTGGGCCGAAGTCAATAAATTGAGACGATCAAGGCCACAAAACCAACCACTGTTTCAAACTAACAATTGTTCCTTGTTGAAAAATTTGAAACATGTGCAATTCAAGCAACCGTGCAAAAATCAGGTGCAACCGAAAGGGAAAAAAATGCGCAAGTGCTGAAACAGCTTTGCAGCAGGGAACCGACCAAAAGGGAAGTTCCCCCAAAATTTTTCTTGCATTTGTTACTAAAAATGAAATAAAGAAGTAACGATATAAAAAAACTAAAATCATGGAAGCATAGGGCCCCTTTTCCCTAGATATTCCGGCATAACCCGTGGACCTCCCCGGCATTACCCGAGGACCCTTTTTTCTTCTCTCCTGCATAACCCAAGGACCTTTTTCGTTATCCCGGCGTAACCCGTGGACCTCCCTGGCATAACCCAAGGACCTTTTTCTTCTCTCCCTGCAAAACCCGTGGACTTCCCCGTCATAACCCGAGGACCCTTTTTTTCTTCGCTCCCTAGCATAACTCGAGGACCTTTTTGTTTTATCCCGGCATAACCCATGGACCTCCCAGGAATAACCTAAGGACCTGTTTTATCCCAACATAACCCGCAGATCTCCCTGGCTTAACCCAAGGAGCCTTTTTCTTTTAATCCCGGCATAACCCGCGGACCTCCCTAGCATAACCCAAGGAGCCTTTTTCTTGCAATCCCGACATAACCCATGGACCTCCTTGGCATAACCCAGGGAGCCTTTTTATTTTATCCCGGCATAACCCGTGGACCTCCCTGGCATAACCCAAGGAGCCTTTTTTTTTATCCCGGCATAATCCGTGGACCTCCCTGGCATAACCCAAGGAGCCTTATTTCTTTTATCTCGGCATAAACCATGGATCTCCCTGGCATAACCCGGGGAACTTTTTCTTTTATCCCGGCATAACCCGTGGACCTCCCAGGTATAACCTGAGGACCTTTTTCTTTTCCGGCATAACCTGGTCATTTTCCAGCATAACCTGGTAACCCTCCTAATTTAAGGCTTCATTTCCAAGGATACACAATCCTAATTTTTATTGTTGTCAATGAAAAGTAGCTTAGATATGTGTTGCAAATAACTCACGAAATTTTCCTAGTGAAAACGGGGGTAGAAAAATTTCGTTCGTCTGTTTGTTTTGTTGTCCGAACAGGTTTTACCTCAAGGTACATGATTCGAGATGACTGAAAGAATGAGACTTAATCCAGAATAAATTAAAAGAATAAAAAACTGAACTCAAAGTATTTAAAATGGAGAAGGACACAGACTACTCATGATATGACTAAGGTCATAAGCTTCGCATGTCCCGTTTTGATTCCAAAGCTGAAGAAAGAACTAGCACATGCAGCTGATGAGCATCAAGATTCAGATCGGAGTCCACAGCAAAATCAACTAAGACTCAAGATCAAGCTTCAAGAGATTTATAAATAGGAATCTTGTAACTCGTAGTTGATAGGCATAACTAGCTTAGCTTTGATTTTCCTTTTGGTGTAATAAGGAGGCCAGCAAGCAGTAGCAGCAACAACAACAACAGTGAAATCACACCTCCCGGCAGTCCCAGCTACCAAAACTTCTACAACTACACTGACCTGATTCCTTTACAGCCAAGGATATGTAGGCAACCTCTGAAGCAAGGTTCGGTCAGACATTTTTCAAAAATGCTTCTCATGGAGTGCCAAGTGGGAAATGATCCCTCATAATTGCTCATTTATCTTTGCCCGAAAACTCTTCATGTCTCCGAGCAAAGAGAGGCAGCTGTGAGCATGTGATTTTTTTCCCGCATGATTTACTCCTATAGAATTCTTAAAATTAGGATTTTCCTTTTTAGGAATTAATTGCATAATTTTCGTGTTTATTTGCATTTTCCTGTGCACATTTTTAATTTAGCATAATTCATCTAAAAATACAAAAATACGCATTGCATTGGCATTTAGGAATTAATTTTACATTTTAGATTAATTAGTAATTAGGGTTTTACAAAATATAAAAAAATAATAATAAAAAAATTGATTTGATTTTGCTTGGTTTGAATTTTAGCTTTGAATTGGCATTTTTATTAATAGGGTTGTTTATTAATTAGAGCTCAATATAATTAGGGGGTTAATTATTTTTTTAAGTTTAATTTTAGTTTTGTTTTTATTTGAAAAGAAAAAGCAAAAAAGAAAATTAAAGAATGGAACCTTTAAATAAAATTGGGCTAATCTTTGGTTTTTAATTGCCAGCCCAATCAAATAACCCCATGAACCCTCAAAGTACCCCAATATACACCCAATTAACCTTTGATCTAGGCCCAAACTACTCAAATCCGGTCTAGCTTCTTTTTCCCTCACCAAACAACGTAGTTGGTGCCTAATCAATCTCAACCGTCTAGGTTGATTGATGTAACGGATGAGAAGTAGGTTTATTTTAATATATATATATATATAAG